>JAQMYG010000007.1:15259738-15277817 GCA_030014215.1 Clariallabes teugelsi
TTTTGCTCTCGCGCTCTCATCTTTTTCTCAGTCTCAGTTTCTCTTGCTCATGTTCTCCAACACTCTCTCTCTCTCTCAGGCTGTGTATCGCCTGCAGCCTGTCTTCCTTTCTCTCTCTTTCCCCATCTGTCTGTCAACACATCTTTCTCTGGCTTTTTCTTTCCTATGTTTCTGTCCCTCCGTCTGTCCATTTCTACAATTGTTTGTCTCTCACCATTGCTGTTTCTTCTAAATTATTTCTTCAGCTTTTCTCCCAGCTTTTCTTTAGCCATACAGACAGCGAAAACACAAGCATCACTCAGCCCTCCCTTAGAGGCTGGACTTGAATATAGTTGGCAGTGCACCCCTGGCACTGCATCCTGGAAGAACAGAACAAGTAAGAAGGAACGAGAAGGGAAGGGGGAGAAGGGGAAAAAAAAAGAAAAAAAAACACGTCCTGAGGTAATTCAGCCATGGAGTCATTATGGAGGCCAGATGCAGCCGGAGTTGTTCTGAATGAAAAGGCTGTCTCCATGTAGGAATGCGTGGGTGGAAATAAAGCTTTTGTTTAAAGATCACCTCGATTTAAGGCCAGTAACTCTTTTAGCAGATGGAAGGGTCAGAAAAGAGAAGGAAAACAAAGTGCACCGAAAAAAATTTAATCTATAGCAGTCTCAATGTCTTCTACCCAACGGAAAAAGTTTTTCTTTTCATATACATTGTATTGCAGGATATTGAGAGTATATTTTTAAAACTTCTGAAAAGTATTTTGTTTAGCTGTGCTTTTTTCCTGTGGCAACAGATTTCTCAGAAGGAGAGGAAAGCAAACAAAACCAGAGAAGAGAGGTCTGGATGGAGCTACTGGGATGATTGAGTATCACGTCACACAAACCACTCTCTTCTGCGAATTTGACACCAGTCTTGGCTGAGCTCAATAAAACACTGGTGGTCGTTTAAAACATCAGGCTAAAGGCTCACTATGTTGAGGTCTCCTGCTGGGACACATGTGGTCCAGCTTTAGCTACCTAAAATTTTTTACTCCATTTGAAAAAGCAACGAGACTTGCATTAGCAAGACTACATTAGACTACATGTCTACTGATTTTTTTTTTTTAAGGCATAAAGATAATGTGCTTGCTCCTGAAACATTGGGTGCATTAGGGGAAAAATAATTTTTCACCGCATACTGTAGCTAAACAAAAATACTACAGTATTAACTGAATGCTTCATTTCTTTGGTTAATGTTTGCCTTTTCTTCTCAGTTTCAGCACAAATTTGACCATAATGCTCGAATGCTGATCTGGTTGCATTTGCTCAGCTCTCACTGGCATTTTTTGGTTTCATTAAATCACTACAAGCTGCATGCAGAGTTTGAGTCAATGCAGCTTGAATATTACATTCAACTGCTCGCATACAACTCAAAACACCAAACACTTTTTAAAAGAAAAAAAAATATTTATATCTAACAAACAAATAAACATGTTTTATGTTTGCGTCTTGGCTACAGAACCAGAAGCCTTTGCCCAGTATTCATATCCCAAATCATCCAGCATTAAAACTGATGGGGTCACCCGAATCCGGTTCCCATTAATATTCACAGCAAGACACAATGTGAGCAACGATGCAGGTCACGGAAACTTTGCAAGGGAAGTTTGAGCTTTAGTGCAGGCAAGTTCAAACAAGGTGGTTACAAAGTAGAGATCTTTATAATTTTAGAATATACATCCAACTTTTAAATCACAACTACACACATCCAGTTAGTACACGTTTACTGAATATCAGAGAGAGGTGAAATTGTTTTCTACAGACATATTGCTTTTAAACCTGAATACTAAAACTTTGTTGTTTTTTTAATTCCTTTGGCTAAACAATGCATATAGATTGGTCAAGACGATTGTAAATCATTAAAGTCCACATAAAATGGTTTGAGCCATCCTGTATGTTGATGCATTTCTTTTTGCAACAGGAAGCCAAAGTGACAGAATATAAGTTGCTTGAACAGCCAACAGCATTCAAGACATACCACACCCCGCTGCATCTAACTGGCCACAAAGTTGTAAGCAGTTTTGCTGTAGCGTTATAAATTTCCTTCCCTATAACGAACAGGCTAAAACTTGTTTCAAGTAAGCTCTAAAGACATGGTTTGCCATGGTCATAGTGCAGGTAATCAAGTAGCTTGACACTATGGGATGAATTGAAAAACCATCCGTGTATTCGGCCTCTTCCCATGAGATATCAGATATCCTAACCACACTAGCACTCTTTTATAATTATAGGCTGTTAAAACAACAAAGGCGTGAACAATTCTGTCTCATTACAATTCAGTAGGCTCATATTGGTGTGATGGTCAGGTGGCCACACTAAGCTAGCTTGGTGAACTAGCTAAGTATAGAGAACAGTGAAGAGATAACGGGGACTTTTTTCAGCTAAACAAGCAAAGCCAAAAAACACAATTTATTACCTGCTAATGACCAGCTACTGTTGACCAAGAATTTCTTTTTACGATCATATATCTTATCTTTGATGTACAATTCTCCAAACCATTATTTTGTGATTACAAAGGCACGTTAACAATGCTTTAACTAGGTCATGTAAGCTGGAACACATGCCTCTGCAACATGCAGGAGTGTGTACTGCAGTGCCCTAAACACATCTTGAAAGTATTATCCACAGCGGGATGCTATAATTCACTTGGATGCGACGAAGGACAGAATAAGGAGTACCATAATTAACTTCTGACCATACAGTCACACTGCAGAGTGTCTGCAGAAAACTTTGTCCTACTTTATCCAAGTGGGTTAAACATTGCTCCATGAAGTCTCTTTAGTTTTAGGATACATCCTTTGCCATTTTAACCGACAGCATTACAGCTCCTGTCATTTTTCAGAGCATGACAAACTGGTGCTGTTGATCCTGCTGCCTCTGACTGGAAAAGCAGAGCTCTGGGAATAGCTGGCATATCCTAATGGAATCTCACGTCACTGAGTGGCCTCGCCTTTCTGACTTAGCTTTACCATTCTCGACTCAGCCTGAGGGACGCCTATGACTGAAAGGCAGATGCTAAAAGAAAAACTGGTAACTGTTGGGGCTTGGAGAAAGTGCCATTTTGTTTATTTCTCTATTACTTTTCAAATATGTAGATTTTCTTTTCCCGGCAGGGTTATACAACAGAAATAGACATAGCAAGTCCTAAGCAGATGAAAAAAAAAACCTATCAAGGCAAAAAGCTCACTCTTTCTCATTCTGAGAATCAAAAGTGTGCAATGTCTTTGAGACCACATACTTTTGTCACAGAGTACTACAGGGCATTGTTCTCAATTTCACCCCCTTTCTAGTCACAATTACGGGAAAAAAAAAGTTAGCTTTGGAAAACCATTTAAATTGTGGAAGATCTGCTGATGAAATGTGGTAGGCATTGTTTTTATTTCTTCTTTTGCACAACTGGCACAGGATCTAATGCAAGTTTAAGGCTAAGCATGCAAGTTTAAGGCTAAGCATGCAAGCTTAAGGCTACATCAGTCAAGGTAACTGGTTACACTCAAACAGTGCAACAGAAAACACTATTAAATTCCCAATCAGGCCAGAGATTAGCAAATGATTTAGTTATACAACTCAATCACATCTCATCTCTCTGCCTTATTCACGGCGTTCTGCTGTCACTCACATGACGTGTAACAAGGAGGTGGAGCTAAACAAGCTAACCAGTAATCAAGAGTTGGAGTAGTATGCTCTTATTTTCATGCCAAAAACGGTTTTGCACCCTGATTTTATTTTTGTCTGTTTAAATGCTCACTTACTCCAAACTCACTTGCGTTGTGCTCAAACTGTATCTCCTGCGCATGCTCAATATCACAACAGTCTGCTCGCTGAATTCCAGCCAATCATATGCCTTTTTTTTTTTTTTTTTTTTTTTTAACATTCTGACGGACTCCTTTCAAGGCTTTATGTGTTCGCTCAATGCGTATAGGTGTGTCAAACACCTATGTGGTTTGACTCGCAGTGAGCCACTGCGAGCGAACGCCCGACGTGCCGTGAGATTCCGCAAGGACCACCAAAAAAATTAACTGTTTAATTTTTCACGCAGAAAGATTAGAAACGTAAATCACTACGCTAAAACTTGCGGTGAATCGCGATCAACTAAATTTGCGGCCACCAAGCGAAATCGCGTAGGTGAGACAGGCGTTACATTTTCTTTAGTTGTTGGATTTATCATGACATAAGTTGATTATGCATCTGTGTTATTTTTTCACCATATGGTAAATGTCTCTTAAACTTAAAGTATTAGATAATTAAACCTGCAGTGTAGATTCGAGCTGTTACACAGAGACACTGAGAACAGAGCGAAAGCTGCAGAGGAGTACACTGGAAGTGTGGTAAGATTGAGCAACAAACCATTTGATAACAATAAATATTAAACTATGTATTTAATAACAAACTACCGAACACTTATATTTACCGTATGCTGATAAAATAATAATAATAATAATATAAACTAACATGTGAGGAAGTTCTGTAGTTGTCTCAAAATGTGCACAAGTGCTAGTTATTAAGTGTTACTGATTCACATTTTGTCAAGAATCGTGCAGCCCTACTTTGCAGTACTAATATAACAAATTCTCAACATCTGGAGTGTCCGTCATTTACCGGCCAATCACCTGCCTGTATATCAGACAGTGAATGAAGACATAAGCCAAAGACAGGTATATCTGAAGTTAGATCTATGCGAAGTTAGAATACATGTATGAGGTCAATGCTTCAATAAAAGCAGCACATAAGCATGTCATAGCTCTCATGCTTATTACAAACAGTCCCTTCAAAATTACTTAGATGTGGAGCAAAAAATGAAGACACTAGGTCAGACCGTAAGGTCTTTTGCATTCAATTCAAAAAGACATCACAACATCTAGTAGCAAAAACATTTGCTCACAACTTTTTGCTGAGTGTGTAAACAGGATGTGCTGCATCATGTCATAGGTGTGGTTCCTCAATCTTTAGCTTATAGTTAAGCTAACTGTCCATTGGACACACAGCATGACTTTCCCTTCATTCCCTTCACTAGTTACCTCTTTAGGAGCGTGTCCGTCTATAAAGCAGGATGTGAATTAATCCTGAAAAACTGGATTTCAAATAAATTATCATCATGCTACTCTTGTAAACTTGTGAAAAATCGAATATTTCTTATTTTAGTCCATTTACAGCAGCATCCAGAGACACATTCCAGCTCAAAAGTGTTACTGAAAAAAAGTCCTCAGTCCAAATGGACACATTTGTTTACAGACAATGGAAACAGTTGTCCAGCTCTTGGCTTGGAATTTGCATAAAGGTGAAACAAGCTAAACCTCTCTCATTGCTCCATGATCACTGGCCCATTTTTTTGTTTTTCTGGTGATGAATTCTCTTACAGTGGACATTTAGTCTTGAAATTAATCCCTAGTTAAGCATATAAACAAAATATTATGGTTAGGGTGTCCATACTCAAGAGGTCAACAAGCCTCCTTGGATTCAGATTCTGGTCAATATCACTAAGAAGATACTAACCTTGCAAACTACAGAACAATTACAGCATATTAAAAAAGCTTTTAGTTATTTACAGTGTTAACGCAACGGAAAATTGAAATGGCTTACAACAGGGTTAGCATGAATAAGCCAGGATTTTTCTTTCTTGGAGCAATTAACAATGCCTGTAGTACTTAAATCTTCGTCTAAAAGCACTCTCTCTCTCTCCCTCTCACACACACCTGGCACTTCCTGTATGAGCTCAGTGTCTGGGTTTACACTGAGGACATGGACACAAGAGCCACACTGCTACTGAACCACTCACCACCAATAATCAACTAAAGAGTGAGAGAATGTTTTCCAAGGCCTAAACACATGGCTGTCTGACCGGAAGGCTGACAAAAGTTGTTTGTGATGAATCATGGTGTAGGTGTAAGCCATCAGGCACAAGCAACTTAGCAATGGTTTTAGATTCATCAGCACTAATACGCAGTGTTTTATAACTGCTCCCAAAATTAATTACGCAGAAAGCAGAGTTAGCCTTTATTAGCAACTTGTTCACAGCTACAAGCCTTATTTCTAAACAAACTGCACTTCCATTAATTTTCTCTGACAATGTATGGAATGAAATGCTGGTAAAATGAAGTATCGTTTCTCTCTCTTGTTGGCAAGACAAAATGCAGCTTAAACTAAACTTAAGCATAAACTAAAGCTGAAGACATTAAGTTATAGCTTTCCCTCTGACTTTTACGTATGGCTAACCCCTTTCGCTTTAAACATCTCCTTACACAAAAGCACCAAGACACTGATGACAGTTTTCAATCCACTTATGGAGCATTCATCGTGTGAATGAGCTGTTTCTATAGAAAGTCTTATGTATTACAATGAGTGCGTAAAAAAGTGATTTGCAGCTGCACTGTGGTCAGAGCTGTTATTGAAAATTAATCAACAAACTCTAACCAATCAGATTTGAGAATCTGACAGTGCTGTGGTGGAATAGAAAATTTAACCAATGTATTCAGACAGAAGTTCTCTTAAAGAAAGTCATGTTTTATTCAATATTGTCGGCATTAACAACCATTTACAGGTTGATTGGATCTGGTTTGGTTCTCTGAAAAGTATGAGAGTGGTCTGAGAACGGCTTCTGTTGGTTCCAAAAAAAAAAAGAAAGAAAAAAAGGAAATGATGATCGCTGGGATTTTCACACTTGCCAGAAAGTGTTGCCCAGAGTGGGGGAAGGAGAGAGAAACTTATTGCTGTTTGGCCTACAATAGTCATTTTTCACTGTCGGAAATTTTATCACATTTACTGGTTTGTGATTTCTGTGTTATAGCCTGGAAATTTATGGTGTGAATCTTCCACATTATGACAAAGTTGTAGGTGGGAAACAACAATCAAAATGAACTGATAGACAATGCACTCAGACTATGGCATTTTCCACACTGATTCTGGGCTCTGGGGGCGGGGCTCATAATAACATGCTTGCTTTCACTCTCTCGCAGTCACACACACACAAAATGTTTCCAAATTCTAAATTACTTTTGTGATTTCAAGTCTGCAAAATTCTGTAAAATGGATTCATAGATTTGCTGCTTTTTTTGTTGTTGGTGGAAACAGTTAAGAGGTGAAGACCAGTGGTCTTTGAAAGCATATCATTGGGCAGGAAAAACGGAAAACGTGCAGGTGCTCTTGTACAAGGTTATTTAAAACCATTTTTCATGATGCAAGCACTCGCATCACGAGAGTGATCTATTTGCAGCAATGACCATAACAGCTCTTTCCCACCATCAAGGACATAGAAACAGGAAGTAACACAACAAGTGACTCCAACCATGTTACTCGGCATGGGATGACTAGTGCGGAGAGCTTTTATACCTGATGAGCAGCAGAGTTTGATAGAAATGAGACCTACATCCCCAATTTCCAACAGGACCAGTTCTCTGGACTGCTTTTGGACTTGAAAACAGCACAGTACACTTCACCAAATGTACAGCATTCAGTCCGGGAAAAAAAAAAGCTTGCAAATACAACATTATGCAGATCTGCACTTCATTTTCATCTCATTGTTGCTCTTTGATTCTTTTACTCTTAAATGAAACAGGTGGAGTTGCAGATGTTAATGTCACAGAAAATCAACCACACCTTTTTGCTATAAATTCGGGAATTGCTTCAAACCTGAAAACTTCATGACCAAGATATTTTGTAGCCCAAATTTGTAGAGAAACTGGGTAGGACAAAGTAGAAACAGCTCAGAGAGAGAGAGAGAGAGAGAGAGAGAGAGAGAGAGACTGACTATCAGACCATTCCCAACTGACCAGACCCACTTTTCCCTTACATACACTGTAATTATGGTTATTTTAAAAAATTTGGCTCTGGAGAAAAAAAAAAGATGCCATCAGACGAAAGAATGCCATCCTGGGTGAATTCACTTTGAACATTTACATTTTCATTTAAAGTTTATGTACATTTCCACCACACTAAGAGTGCCATCCGTACTGCACACAATGTGACTGTTTATTATTTGGGACATGAATAAAAGCTGTGCTTTCTCCTCCCTACTCCCTATAAAGCACACACCCTTCAACATCCGTGTCAGACTTCATCGGGCTACTTTCCGATTAAAGGCTTCACTCCACCACTCACGCACTAAAAAACCCTCACGCTAGTGCATTAAGTTCTAAACAAACATTATGCACATTTTTAAAGGTCTGTGACATCTTTGGGAATTTGTGGGCTACATTTTAGGAGCAAGCTACTATCGTCAGCATTGATATGAAATTAGAGAGGCCAACAAGAAAATCATAGCAGGAATAGAAAGGAGAAAGGAAAAAACAATTACTAGAGTATGTCAGTGGACAAGGCGGTTCCTGGTATTTTCCTGGTAAGAAAATAAGAAAAAAGTAGAATAATTCTCATCTCCATTTCGGACCAAAAAAAAAAAAAAGAAAAAAAGAACATAGTCTAGCCCACTTTTTCCCCATTAACTCACAAACTGATGGGTAAACTCTCAGTCAAAATTCACAACTGATTATAGTGTCATGGTGCAAAAGTAGCAACCAGCAATTGTGTCTCCCATGTCCCCTGAAATTCTCAAGTTGCTATTTCTATTCCTGCATTTGGTACATACCAGAGAGTCGATTCACTGATTCCAAGCTCTGAAAACTACATTTCTACCCCAAAAGACAATTTTTGCTACATTAATACTTTTCAATTATCCAATCCTCATCTATTAATAATTGGATCAAACAAATAGACATGCTTATCCCAAATCAGGACACTAATCAACTCCACTTCCCTTTTTCAATAAAAGCTTTTATGTAAAGTCCACATTGCATTATGTTCATACACACTGAAAGGCATTCTTCTAGTACAGTCAGTGAAGGGTTTACCACATAAGATGTGGCTATAAGTATATTACAGTGAATTAGCAATTTCCTGTCACTGTCTCATAAAAATTCACCATAATTTCCAGCTTGGGTCATGAGGAACGGCGCCAGTGTTTCCCTTACTTGGGCTGGGTCTAAAATTTCATTTAAAAAATATGGCAATATAGTACTCCAGGGATTACAGTATCTCCAAAATTACCACATAAAAGGTAGCCAGTCAAAACTAGAAAATGTGTAAACATGTCACTTTTCAATCCCATAATTCCAGTGGTATGGAAAGGTCAGGACTCCTGATGTCATAACTCAGCTCCGAAAAGATGAATACAAGCCTGACTGTATGGGAATTTATATGATTGATTGTGCTTTCCTAAGAAGTCAGATAGAGGTCTGAAATGATTTGCATGAGTGGGCAGCATGGTGTGAGAAGGAAATTTGAACCAGGTATGTAGTTACAGTAACATGAACATGCTCTGACACTAGCAGACAACACGCAACAATGCACGCCTGTTGCAAACTATAGAAAAGTTAAGGGGTTGCAGCATTTTTTGCTTAAATTTTATTTTATTTTTTAATCATAAGATCCTCTATAAATGCTTATCTTCACTCAATACAATCACTCAATCTCAATAAAAATATCCTTAAATAAGCAAAGAAAGATGTTTCAGAGCCCATTATGTTGATTTACTTTCCAGTGCAGTTTACTTTCCGCAGCAATCAAGACTTTATAATGTGTCAGATTAGACACCATACAAACTAATAAATGAAGCAAATCAACCATAAATTATTCAGACTTTCATTAGTCTCAAAGACCATATGCAAGACATCTACAGCTAAATTACAGATATACTGAAACTTTGAGTC
The DNA here is from genome assembly GCA_030014215.1 of Clariallabes teugelsi. Taxonomy (NCBI): domain Eukaryota; kingdom Metazoa; phylum Chordata; class Actinopteri; order Siluriformes; family Clariidae; genus Clariallabes; species Clariallabes teugelsi. The sequence goes on from JAQMYG010000007.1 coordinate 15,269,460, forward strand.
TACCCACACGTAAGCAGAATGCGAATATTGATGCTTATATAGAGCAATTTAACCCTGGGTAATGACAGAGCTTTACAGTACAAAGTTTACTATTACTGTGACTATGAGAGTTTAGGTTGAGGAGTTCGTGTTGACTTGTTTGAATGAGGAAAATTAAAAATAACACCACACGAGAACATAATATCCCTCACCAATCAGCCTTGGCGTTTAACCCTGAGACCATGAACTGTTTGCCTACATCATGTCATAAGGTCTGAGAAAATAGTTTATACAGTAATCTATGTAATGCATCAAAATGTCACTTCAATCCTATTCTAACTTGTTGGAAGGCTCTCGCTGGTCTCACAACTAATTTGTGGATGTGAAAGGAAAATAGAAGACCTTAACAGCATCTGACATGTCTGCATTTCTTCTCTCGTTTCCTTTTTCTTCTTTTTCATGATTTGGTTTTTCCATGGCTCACTTATTACTCATAAATGCAGCAAGTAAGATTTGGGCCTGATAGAAAACTGAAGAAAGGAGGAGAAATAAGAAGAGCACTTTGTACATGCTTAAATAAAGCCGCCAGAGTCCGGCAATTTAATACTAAGCCTTGATAATGGTAAAAAGAAATACTACATTTAATTGCAATGTTAAAACTGCTATACAGTTCTTTGGGCAATATAATGTTTTTCAGGAACTTTAAAAGAACAGTTTCTACACATCCACAAGAGATGAACTAGGCGTAGCATCAATGGCTTGATACTTGATATAAGTATAAGTGCAGAAGTAAAAAATGACATGACATGCAGAAATAGAAAACTAATCAACAGCTTGGTGTTGTGATACCTACTGGCATCACGGTTACTACACTTAATTATTCTCCTACAGCAGCATGTCCAAGAGTGTTTTATTCCTCTTATACTGCAGCAGGGTCGAAATCAGATTCAGTTATGACCAAATATCAAACCCTTGCTCCAACAATCAAAATCATATCATGTGGAAGCCACAGATGTTCATCCCTTCTAAATACTTTATTAATATGGTAGCCTGTGTGTGGTTTATTTGTTTTAAATCTAAAGAAGTTTGAGACATCACAACCGAATTACCCTAATAATACTGACACAACAGTTTGTACTCCGATATAAGTTATTAGTTATGTGGACCTGTCTTTACAAGGGAGAAAATTCATATAACAAAGCTGAAAAAGTGTATGGATAATCATGAGAATTAAAGCAGCCCAAATTTATTTTCTTCGGTCCTAAAAATGGCACACACTTCAGAGATGTTTTACCAAAAAGCTTGTGTAGGTTTACTGAGTAAACTTGTAAGGTTTGTTAGCTATCTCGGTCTGTAACTGTGAACTCCTATTTCCGCAACAAACGACATAACATTAAGTAATTTCTATAATAGGTAGGTAATAGTTAGCCACCAAGCTAACTATGCTACACGTTACAATCAAACATACAAAAGCTTAAAGATTCAATACTTCGTCCAAACACTGCTAACTTTTAGTGAGTATCAGCTACATGGATAAAGGTAGCAAAATCCAACAAAATAAAAATGTGATCAAATTATCTTTTTTTTTTTTTTTTTTAACTTACCTTTCTTGGTAACCTAATTTTTGAACCGACACATGAATGTTCAAACATATCTCCCAAAATATGTAATGTAGATAAAGTCCTAGCAGCAAAAGAGTTTTTACTCCAGTTGAATTTGTTTCAGCTTTAATGCCAACCAAAAAACCTTTTTTTAAAAATCGTTAAATGTTAGCGAACCAGCTAACAAAGTTAGCTAGCGTTCCTCACCTTGGTCTTTCATGTCTTATCCCAAAACGTTTAACTTACATTATTTACAAAATCTAACGAATCGTCACTTTTCCTCGTTACAATCGTACACGGCTAGTCGTCCTCTCACACATCCGGAATAAGAACTACAGTAATCAGCCGTTAAATCACTTTTAAACTCGGCTCGAGCTGATATGTCGCGGGCACTTCCTCTGGGTTCTCGAGCCCCAGATGATGACCGAGTTCCAGTCTCGCGCTTTGTGAGGGGAAGAGGGGGTTGGCTGGAAGAACAGGGACAGGTCTCGCGCGCTGCGTGCTCGCCCCCGCGAGGCTGGAGGAGGCGTAGACGGAAATAAAAGAATGGGACGTGAATTTACTGTATTTATGAGGTTTTTTTATTGACTATGAAATTATTTCTCACTCATTATCTATACCGCTTAATCCTGTGTTCAGGGTCGCGGGGAACTTGGATCCTATCCCAGGAGACTTAGGGCACGAGGCGGGGTACACCCTGGATAGGGTGCCAATCCATCACAGGGCACACACACACACACACACACACAATGGGCAATTTGGGAACGCCAATTAACCTAACCTACATGTCTTTGGATTGTGGGAGGAAACCGGAGTACCTGGAGGAAACCCACCAATCACAGGGAGAATATGCAAACTCCAAGAGAGACGGGAATCGAACCTGGATCCTGGAGAAGCAAGGCAACAGTGCTAACCACTACACCACTGTGCTACCCCAAATTACATCTTCAGATATTTAAAATACATTTACTGTTCATGTTGTATTTAATACGTTGCATTCGCTAACTATGGGGAAAACAATATTTATTATATGTACATTTTATATACTGTGTTTACTTGTGAAAAAAAAGAACAATATGGGCAATACTAAATACCCCCATGACTTTGTAGATTGAAGATCCAACTCTAGCTGAAATAAGTATTTGTTCCCTGTATGACTCCCACACCATTTTGGTGGAATTTGGGCCCATTCCTCCTTATAACATTGCTTCAGTTCATTCAGGTTCTTGCACATGCTTTTATGCACAGCTCTCTTAAGGTCGCACCGCATTACAGTTGGGTTGACACGTAGACTTTGACTAGGTAATTCCAAAAACTTTTTTGGATTATTTTATTTTTCAACCATTCTGGTGGGATTTAGATCAGTGTCCTGTTGCATGACCCAATTTTGCCCCAAGCTTTAGCTGTCAGACAGATGGCTTCACATTTGTTTCTAGAATGCTCTGGTATACAGAGGGGTTCAAGATTACCTTAATGACTGCAAGGTGTCCAGGTCCTGTGGCTGCAAAAACAAGCCCAAATCATTGCGGCTCCACCACTATGCTTAACAGTGGGTAAACATGGTGCTGGGCATTAAGGCCAAACAACTCAATTTTGGTCTCATTTGTCCATTGGACATTGTTCCAGACATCTTGTGGTTTGTTCAGAAGCAGTTTTGAAAATCACAGTCATGATGTTCTTTTAAAACCATCCTTGTTTAGTCTTTTTCTAATTGTGCTGTCATTGACTTCAACATTTAACATGCACATTGAGGCTTGTAGGGGCTGAGATGCAGCTCTTGGGTTTTTTGTATTTCTCTGAGCAGTGCACAGCTTGACCTTGAGGTGAGTGTGTGACATCCGCAACTGAGAAGATTGATAATTGTTCTCAATGCTTTCGACTTGTAAATAATCTTACTCACTGTAAAACATTGAACTCCAAATTGTTTGTAAATGGTTTTATAATCCTTTCCAGACTGATGTGCAGCAACAGTTGTTATTTAAGACAACTGCTTATATCATTCCCCTTGGCATTGTGTTAACAATGTTCCAGACCAGCAAACTGACAAAACTTTCCAAATTAATCAAGGGCTGATGATTAAAGTTATATGTTGTTAATCGTCATATGTCATATATTGTTATTTGTCTTTGTTTACTACAAAAAACCTGCTACAATCAGACCATTTTGTTACCACATTTAATTGTTGTTGTGTAAACAACTGTTACACCTGTGTATGTTTACAACTTGTACACCTGTGTATACGCCTATGTTGTTCTGATCCAGTCATCTAACCATCACAATTTGGTTCCTGTCAAAGTTGCTCAAATCCTTGCATTTGCCCATTTTCTCTGTTCCAACAAATCAAGTTCAGGGACAAAATGTTTACTTGCTGTCTAATATATCCCACCCTTTCAGGTCCCATTGTAAGAAGAAATTGTAGCTACTGTGACAAGGGCCAAATAGTGATTGGTGATATTGATACACAATGGGAAAAGCATCTCATTTGAACCATTCACACACAGTGTCACACATGCCGCTCTACCTGCAACCCCTTTGTGTGTGCGAAAGTGGGTGGGGCTTGCTTGTACACCTGAGCTGAAAGGCAATCATTGTCTCCATTCTCCTGTTGCCAGTAGCCTATAAAAAGGCCACGTCACGCATGACCATTAAGTGGGTCATTTCAGAACCTAAACTTACGCGCATTCTCTGTGTCCGCAGACCCCCAAACCCTGACACGTTTTTGCCAAGAAGAAAGCTTGGCAAAGCTTCCCACGCCACCTGGTCCATGCTGCTCACCTAACCTGCTCAGCTCGCCTCATTGCGACCCAAAGGTTCACCGAAACCACTGTTCTGCTTCAGAGCGTAATATCACTAAGCCTGCATACATTTAACCTGGCTTGCTGAACAATGTGCTGAATAAAGACTGCTCTGGTTATCCTTTTTTCTCTGAGCTTGTCAAACCCGTTACAATACGAAAGGTCAGAGCAACTTGAAAACTGATGTTTCCAGTATGCAGTGGTCAGCATGTGGTCAACTCCCCAAACATGTTGAAGAAGGTTCTTTGGTCAGATGACAATAACATTGAACTTTTTGGCCATCATGGAAATTGCTACTGTACCTGTATGTGTGGCACAAAAGCAACTTCCCATCACCCAATCCACACAGTGAAGCATGGTGGTGGAGGCATCATGCTGTGTGAATGCTTCTCAGAAACAGGGACCAGAAAACTGGTCAGGATTGATGGAAAAATGAATGGGGCTGAATACAGAGAAATTCTTGAAGAATACCTGTTTCAATCTGCCTGAGATTTGAGAGTGGGATGGAGGTTTGCCTCCCAGCAGAACAATGACTCTAAAGCTACATTGGTGTGGTTTGAAGAGAAACATTTAAATGTCTTAGACTTAGTCAAAGCCCAGACCTCAATCGAATTCAGAATCTATGGCATAACTTAAAGATTGCTGTACACCAACTCAGTCCAAATAACTCGAAGGAGCTGAACGGGTTTTGTCTTAAAGAATGGGCAAAAATCCCAGTGGATAGATGTCCAGGTATAATTGCAACAAAAAGTATTTTGCTAGTAATTTGCCCTGCAAAGTATTGACTTTTGAGGGATGAATAATTATGCACCTTCCAGGTTTCTATTAGTTTGTCTTATTTATTATTTGTGTCAAAATGAAAAACATTTTGTACCTCCAAAGCCATAAGCATGTTGTGTAAATCAAATTATACAAATGGGGGTTGGTGAATACTTTCGAAAGGCACTGTACAGTAAATCTACCCTGGCATCTGTCTCTGGTTTTATGTAACTACTATACTGTACATCCTCTATATGTAAAAAGCTGAGCTGCCCTCAAACAAACACAAGGTGGTGCCAGTTGCAAATAATACAAGCTTAGGATTTGGCATCACATAAACTGTATGCTGAAATCAATGCTCATCAGTCAGTTTATTAGGAACACCTGTAGACCTACAGACATTGATGCAGTTATGTAATGAGCCTATCATGTGGCAACAGAGAAATGCATAAAATTATGCAGTTACAGGTCACAAACATCAGTTCATGTATGATCATAAAATGAGCTTCAGTTAAAAGTGTGATGTCTGTGACTTTTAGAATGTTATAGAGGCTGGGCTCAGATGAGCTGGTTTGAGTATTTTAGAAACTACTGATGTCCTGGGAATTTCACACAGAATAGGTTTTAGCATTTAATGGTGCAAATTATGCAGGAAAAAAAAAACACTTCCCTGAGTGGCAGTTCTACATGCAAAAATGCCTTGTTGATGAGAGACAGGAGAGGAAGGTTGCCAGGCGTCTTTAAGCTGACAGGAGGTTGACAAGCATCTCAGTTGACAAGCATCAGAATCAGAATCCAGTCCTGTCAGTTACTGGACACATGATCATTGAAAGTGAACAGTTGAAGAGTGGAAAAGACCAAATATCCACTTTTGTTAATTATGTTCCCACTGTAGTCTCTTTATGGCCATAGTGCTGTTGAATTCTGGATTCTGATTGATCAGAAGGTGTTGATTCATCTATATAAATAAGAAACATTTTTTGTCTGTACATTGGTTAGAACTCTCTCTTTAAATTATATCTTTACATTTCACATGTTGGAGGACCCAAAACCAGTCTCGGAAAATTTTCTCTTTGTCTCTGTGTCTGTCTGTCTGTCTGTCTGTATGTCTGTATGTCTGTCTGTCCAGCCAGATTTTGTCACAGCATCACGCAAAACTAACTAGAAAGAATTTAATGACATTAAAGCTGATCATCTTTTCCCGTCAACGATGGGTACTTCCGCTAGTCTTCTATAAGAGCAGCTCTGTTAATTGTGGAGCTGCAAATTACAAGTTCATATTAAAATGCTCTTTCAAATATAGTCATTACTATAGTAACAGTTCATGTAGTATATGCCACAAAGAACAGAATTAATTGTTTTAAAATCAGTGATACAAAATCTGTAATTCTGTAAGTGTTGTTGCAAAGGTGAATTCCTAAATCTTCTCCTCAACACACTCCTTCTTTAAGTTAACTTAAAGAAAGAGAATAGAGAAACAGTTTTTAGAATGTGAGAACACAGATGTAGTTTTTTTCCACAGAGTCTTCACAGCATAAAAATATATCTCTTAAAAGATAAGATTGTTACTGTTAGCAAATTTCTGTTTGATTAAAAAAAAAAAAAAAAAAAAAAAAGCTTCAGGAAATGTCGTCAGCATGTCTCACAGTGTTTTGTCTTTACTAATCACTTGTTACCTTAAACTATGATGGTTTGCATTTAAAAAAGAGGAAGAAATTAACATATATTAAATAAATAAATAATCTTATTAGTTTAGTTCACTCAAGAATAATATATTTAATAAGATGAAGCCAAAGAGACAAGTAAAATCCCGTTGCAGGAGTGTGTAGGTGTTGAAGCATGAAGTCATGGTGAAATCCCTGTATGACTCAGGGGTTAAGACTTAGACCTCTGCCCCTGAACACGTGTTTTAAAGATGTGCTATGAGTTTTGCTTTATAAGGTGTTCTCAGAGGGAGCTAGGATTTCTAGTATCACCCCTAACGCAGTTTGCATACAAAACCCCCTTGGTAGTCAATACAGGGTGGTAACTAAATTTAATAGTTATCATGAATGTTAGTTTTGGTTCCTGAAAAGCTTGTGAACATAGAGTTACTGAGAAGGAGTCGGCTTTTTGAGGCTGATTACCTAGGTGAAAATGTACAGTATTAGCCAGGGTTCCCCCCCTTTTAAAAAAAATTTCCCCTTCAAATCTTTTAATTTCTCACACACTCCCCATTCCCATCAACATCTGTTCTCTTTCGCAGGTGTTAAAAAACAGTAGTATTGTATAAGTGAGTCAGTTTAAAGAGGTCACTCGTTCACGAATCTCTAGCAGGAAGATCATTTGCTAGCTAATGTAAAAAAGAAAATACTTTTTAAAAAGAAAAAGAAAAGGAAAATATTTATTTCTAATATGTACAGTACAGTGGATTAGTACCAAATTAATTGAGCTATAATAATATACAAACAAATAATAATAAAAAAAAACTAAAAAGAACCATCTACAGTGGAACCTTGGATTACGAGCATAATTCGTTCCGGAAGCCGGCTCCAAAACACTCGTAAGTGTTTTATTCAAAGCAAATTTTCTCATAAGAAATAATGGAAACTCAAATTATTCGTTCCACAGCTCAAAAAAATAAATACATAAAAATAATTAATACAAAATATAAAGTAAAAATAAAACAAATTATCCTGCACTTTACCTTAAAAAAAAAAGTAAAAATAAATCCCGGCGGATAAGTGTTTCCGCTTATGCGCTCAGGCGCTGTGTGTGTGTGTGTGTTTGTGTATGTGTGTGAAGCTAAAGTAGGAGGAGACTCTTACTTTCAGCCCCTCAGCCTGTCGTTATGTGTGTGCGTTATGTGTGTGTGCGCGTAATTTGACACCGTGCCGGTTCACACTCTCTCTCTCTCTCTCGCCTTTACTGTATGTGTGTATGTGTGTGTGAAGCAGAGAGGGGGTGCTTTACACACACACACACACACACACACACACTAAAGGCGAGCGAGAAAGAGAAATAAATATGTTTTACACACACAAAAAAAAAAGATATGTTTTACACACACACACAGTCTCAGTGTTCTAGTAAACAGTACACGCATGCACAGATGTTGATTATACCAGTGAGAGACGCGCAAGACCCAGCAGGGGAGACGATTACGCGCAATTCCACAGCACAAGAGAGAGAAAAACCGTTGGCTCAGTTGTGATCATGTGACGCTCGGCGTCAAAACAAGAAGC
>JAQMYG010000007.1:15281376-15297391 GCA_030014215.1 Clariallabes teugelsi
TATATATATGCACACATACACACACAAATAATGTGTGAAACATACAATGTGCATTTTTGCCTAGAAGATGTCACAATTCTTCAAGTTGTATTTTAAAAACAAACTGTGAAAAACTCTTCAGTTTATGGGCCCTTTTTCTATTGGGTGTGTCAAAACCTGCGACAGCAAGCTTCCTTCCTCGTTATAGCTGTGCGTAGAGGATGAACACTCAGAGGATGGATGGCTGCACATACATCAGCATCATATGCATGAGGTAAGGCATAATGCATTGAAAATAACAATAAAAAAACAGTGGAACTAAAATAAACATTAAAGGACAGAAATATTCATGTTAATAATGATTAAAAAATGCAAACTGTTTAAATTATTGTGCATTTTTTCTGAGTAACCTTATTTCATCCTTTTATTTGCATAAGACTTGTGTTTTTTTGTTTTTGATGAACCAAACAAAGCAGCAAAAAGACAAAGTGTAAACTAAGTTATTAAATTTCATGAAAATGTTGACACAAATATAACAAATAAAGTCACTGAATAAATAAAAATCTGTTTTTTTATTATTAGATTTTTTTATTAGATTGATGGAATTTCTTTTTTTCTTGGATCTCTTTATCTCCACTTTATCTTAATTAGTAGTAATTGCATTGTGTAATTCATTTAATGCATGCATTTTTGCATGCTTCATTATTATTGTATTTATTATTTTTTACTTTGGCCAGGGCATTTAAATCCGGACAGTTCTATGTTTTGCTAAATGAACGCAAGATTTTTTAAACGGCCAGTAGAGGAAACTCCACCTATAACCACAAGAGTAGTAGTGAAAGTACAGATATTTAAATGCACTTTAAAAGCGTGCCAGTGTCATATCTCTGCTCTCTTTGGGAAAAAAAAAAAAAAAAAAACTAAAATTGTATTATGAAGTTTTTTGGACGATGGATGATGTCTTTCATTTTTTCCAAATAAAAAACTATTTTCAAAATCTATTTACAACATGCTGTTTTAAGAAAAATAATCAGCTTCATGGCAGCAATAATTGCCTCATCATACCACCCTGTTGTTGATGAGTTTTTACTATAACAGCACAGCACTGAATGATTTACTTTTTATATAAGAAAAAGAATTGGAACTTTTTTGTGATTTGTCACTTTGTTCCCTTTTTTGACTGTAAAGCCAAAACTCTTCATTGTATTAATGCACTGAAAAAAAAATCTCATTTTCAGTTTTCATGTAAAATGAATTTTTCTCTTTCAGGAGGCTGTGAGAGCTACAGAACCAACAAGAGAGGAAGTTTGATTGCCTGACTAAAGACAAAAAAGTCTTCTCAGTGAGATTCAAACCAAACCAGCTAAACTCAAACCCGTTATTCAATCATGGAATTCATGCACACGCTCAGCTCTTCTGTGTCCTGCCCGGACTTGTATAGCCGGAACAACGGCAGCATCGTCCTGCAGCATTATAACTATACTGGGAGACTGCAGCACAGAATGTCAAGCAATAGCAGCATCAGCACAGGTTCAGCCATCCTCCTCTGCATCAGTGTACTTATCGTGCTTGAGAACCTGCTGGTGCTGCTGGCTGTGATGCTCTGCGTGCGCACGCGCCACCGATGGCTGAACATCTGCATTGCCAACATTGCACTCAGCGATCTGCTCACGGGCGTAGCGTATGTGGTGAACATCTGCATGTCAGGAGAGCTCACTCTGCATCTCAGCCCGCTCCTCTGGCTCCTGCGTGAAGGTCTCCTGTTTGTGGCGTTGGCTGCCTCTGTGTTCAGTTTACTGCTGATCGCCGTGGAGCGTTATGCCACCATGATGAAGTCAGAGTCTGAGAACAGGGACAGGAAAACATATCGGATCTACATCATGGTGGCGCTGTGCTGGGTCACGGCGTTCATCATGGGCTTCCTGCCAGTGTTTGGATGGAACTGCGTGTGCGACCTAAGAGGGTGTTCAACTCTTTTGCCTTTGTACTCCAAGAGTTATATCCTGTTTGCTCTGGTCATTTTCTTCATCATCCTCCTGACCATCGGCGGCCTCTATTTCGCAATCTACTGGCATGTCCGCAGGAGCCAGGTGATAAGTTCAGTGAAGAGCAGCAAGCGGTCCATCCGGCTCCTGAAGGCTGTGATCTCCATCGTAGGTGCATTCATGGTTTGTTGGGGCCCACTGTTCATCCTGCTCTTGGTGGATTATTATTGTTACTCACGCAATTGCGACGCCCTCTTCAGCCCACAGTGGGTCATCGCGCTGGCCGTCCTCAACTCAGCTATCAACCCACTCATCTACTCGCTAGGCAGCCAGGATCTGCGCAAAGCCATCAGCAGTTTCCTGTGCTGTATCTGCCACCCGGAGATCCTCTCATCCAAGGAGACGTCCAGCACATCGGTGAGTCGCCACAGCAGTCTGCGCAACAGCTTCAGCAAAATACGTAACCTGAGCACAAGTCCACAGAGCCAGAGGAGTGGAAAGAAGACCAGGCTGAGCTCCACCACCTCCTGCCTGTCTGCGTCAAGCACTTAAACCACATGTTTCGCACATTAACCGCAAGGGAGACACACACCTACACACACGTGTACGCAGACGTACAATCAATCACGCGAATGTCTGATTCACTAACTGCCACCAACACACCTGTCAGAATAGTGAACACATGTTTTTCACTTTGTGTAGAATCTAAAAATAAAGGCTTTCTTTGTATCTTAAAAAACGAAACTATGAGAATTTAAAAAATAAAAAAAAAGTGTTTTTTTTTCCGCCTCTTAGGAATAAGCACATACATAACAACATGTTCCTGAAGATGTTTATGAGTGAATTTTTGTGCAGTGTTTTTTATTTTATTTTATTTTTTTTGCTATTTCTGGAATGTAAGTACCTTGAATAATACATATTTTAAGAATAAAAAAGCAAAACAAAAAGAAATAAAACTATTTGAGAACAATTATTATTATTATTATTATGAATAATAATAATAATAATAATAATAATAATAATAATAATAATAATAATATGTATGTATTAAGTATGCTTATAACAATAAAACCTATTGCAGTTTTTTTTAGAAATAAAGAAGAAGGAACCCATGTAAAAACCTTTAAAAAATGCAATATATGTTTTATATCTTATACTCACCAGAAGGCTTCGAATGAATATTATAAAAATGTTTTTATTCATACTGAAATTGTGCGGGAGAAAATTATGTATCTTAACAAATGAACTTTTTTGTACTTGCACGTTATTATTATGAAATGTTCATATATTTTTTCCTGTGATGTATATAAGAGCTCTATATCTGAAATAAAGAGATTTTTTTTGTAATCGTTGATGCGTGGAGATTAAGTCACTTACAGTACACCAACTGGCCCCAAGAGGGCGACTGTAACATAATTCCTATACACCTGCTTACTAAACCACTTAAGGTGCCTTATATTACAAAATAAACTTGAACATTGAACATTTTAAAAACGTTTTTCACCGAACAACCAACAATATGTTTTTTCCTAAAAACTGATTCATAATTTTATTTTGCCTCATATCAGCCCCATACCGCTACTTTATAATTACACTTTTTTCTATTCACTTACACATTACACATAACTGGTTCAAATGTCAAAACCAGGAATCGCCTTATGCAGATCTCAGCAGATCAACACTTTTGACAATAATATAAACACAATTCACTTCCCAACGTCACATTTTCCATATTGTCAAACATGTCCATACAAACACTATTAAAGTGTCCTCCTGATTTCACACTGTGCTCATGCATGTACTCCACAGCCTGAACCCAGATAAGAATTACCAATCATACAGTGTCATAAAAACATATTTGCCCCTTATTGATTTTTTTTTTTGCATATTTGTCACACTTAAATGATTGAGATCATCAAACAAATTTTTTAATTACACAAAGATAACCCGAGTAAATACAAAATGCAGTTTTAAATGATGATTTCATTTATTAAAGGAAAAAAAGCTGTTTAAACCTAAAAAAAATAACCTTGCCCCCTGACTTTTAAACCACAAATGAACTGTTATTAGCCACATTTTTTGAAAAGCTAAAATTCACCTGCCACACTCAGGCCTGATTACTAACAGACATGTTGAATCAAGAAATAGAACCTGTCTGACAGAGTCGAGCATGTTAAAAGATCTAAAGATCTCACACCACAATATAAAGAAATTATAAAATAATTTACATGTACAGTATCAGTCTGGAAAGGATTAGTAACAAGCCCTTTCTAAGGCTTTGGGATTCCAGCAAACCATGAGGAGAGCCATTATCCACAAATGAAGAAAACATGGAACAATGATGAACCTTACCAAAAGTGGCCGAACTCATCCAAGAGCTCATAAAAGGACCCAGAACTGCAGGCCGAGATTGCCTCTGTTAAGCTCAGTGTTCATGATCCAACAATAAGAAAAAGACTGGACAAAAATGCAATATTGGACTTTCAAAAGCCAAAAGCAAAAGCAAAAGCCACTGCTGACTAAAAAGACACAAGGGCTCTTCTCAAATTTGCCAAAAAATTCTTGATCTCCGATACTTATGGGCAAATATTCTGTGTACGGATGAGACAGACAAACTATTTGGAAAGTGTGCGTCCTTTTACGTCTGACATAAAGCTAGCACAGCGTTTCATAAAAAAGAACATCATACCAACAGTCAAACCTGGTGGTGGTAGCGTGATGGTCTAGGGCGGCTTTGCGACTTCTTGACTTGGACGACTTGTCATAATTAATGGAATTATGAACTCTATGCAGTACCAGAAAATCCTGAAGGAGAACATCCGGCCATCAGTTCATGACTTCATGGCTAAGCCCACTTGGGTTATGCAGCAGGACAATGATCCGAAACACACCAGCAAGTCCACCTCTGAATGAAAAAACAAAGATAAAGTTTTGGAGTGGCCTAATTAAAGTCCAGACTTAAATCTGATTGAGATCCTTAAACAGGCCGCTCATGCTCTAAAACCCTCCAATACTGTATGTCTGAATAAAAACAAGTCTGCATAGAAAAGTGGGCCAAAATTCCTCCACAGTGATGCAAGTTATCGAAACGCAGGGGTGGCACAACCAGTTACTGTATTAGGTTTAGTGGGCAATTTCTTTTTCAAATAAGGTCAGGCAGGTTTGGACAGCTTTTTCACTTAATAAATAAAATCATGAACGTTTCGTTTTAGAGAATGTTGCAACTTGATCCAGTGACTGACCCAAATGTAAACATATTTTATGGATGAGGCAGGATTTAATCTAACCAAACTGAACTGTTGAGATCCCTGGACGGCAGGGATTTAATGTAACTCTGTTTGCTTTCATCTGTTGTCCTCCAGCATACAATATATGCAGTTAATCTACTGTACGTGCATTCGTGGATGATCTTGCCTCACAATGTCTTCACCGGGAGAATGGGGAGATGGGGAGGAAGAAACAAATCCACAATGTCATCATCTGGGACAATATTAATTCCCATTATGCTGCACTGGTACTGTACATGAATAGTCCATCAGCTGCTCCAGATTTCAACTGTTGTTTTTCCCTTTATACTCCCCATTTCTTTATCTCCACCGAGAGAATTCTCTTGATACTGATTGGATAGAAGGTGTTACAAGAACTTTTTTTTATTCAGTAAATAAAATGAACAGGAAAGCAAGAATTTGGACATATGACACCCAAATGGACATTATGAAGTTTCTGTTACATTTGTTAGATTTCTGATTCATTCATTCATTCATTCATTCATCTTCTATACCGCTTTATCCTTGATCAGGGTCGCGAGGGGCCTGGAGCCTATCCCAGGAGGCTTAGGGCACAAGGCAGGGTACACCCTGGACAGGGTGCCAACCCATCGCAGGGCACAGATTTCTGATTCCTGGTTTTTAAATTCCCATTTACTTGATGTTATTAGTGGAGGAATAAAATGTGGTAGATTGATGAAGAAATTTAATTCATTTCAAGTTTCATTTTAACATTCATTTTTAAATGCAGTGAATAAAACTACGTAGGAGATTGTGAGATTTTCTCCTGACCTCTCACTTGTTAATCAAACAAATCCACCTGGAGTCACAAACCTCCAGTCTGCTCATATTTCTTCACTCTGTGTGCTTGATGATGCCTGAATATTTTGATCTGAACTCAGGTGCAGGTTTCCACACGAGGCTCGTTTGACCTGCAGTCTCTAGCAGACATAACATTTACAAATGGGAGAACAGCGTGCAAGATTTGTCACCGTCTGCCTGCCAAGTTTCCAGATTATGTATCAGATGTCATGAGCAGTTTGAAGGATCATTAGTGGATAGAACAGCGAGAGGGGCAGGTGTTTGAGCTTGGCGTCATCGGCCATAAATCTGTGTAAATGCACCATAACCTAAAATAACATTGTGTCAGAACATCAGCAATGAGTGATGAGTGCAAAAAGAAAATTATAATAGAAAAAGGGCTACAGCTCTGTCAGCCTGAATTTATTTTGCCATTGTGGTTATAAACATTACTGTGCTATGGTTATTACTGCATATAACTATCATTATTACAGATTAGCCTGGGATTAGTGTTCATAGCAAACTTGTATTAATATTAACAAGTGATTAAACCTATACTGTAGGTTGAGTTCCTGTGTACAACACAAGATTGATTAGTTTCCTATAACACAACATCTACAAGTGTTTTACTCCTCTTATACAGCAGCAATTGACCAATAATTCAATGTTTTTATTTACTAAAAATAATCATATTTTTAAAATTCTTTTATCGTTACAGTTCGTGTTCTCACTCAGGTTGTAGCTAAATGAACAACCGTTAACCTCTGTTTTTTTTCCTCTCATTTAAAATTGATGAGCCAAAATACTACTACTACTACTAATAATAATACTAATAATAATAATTTTACAGCAATAAAACATACCCACCAACTTTTCCCTCCTCCAGGAAAAATGTGAAAAGTTAATGATTGTTGCGTGCAAAGGTTACTTTTGCTTTTATTATAATTATGGCACAGTGTCTGGCCTCCGGGTGTTCAGGAGACAGGTGTGTGTGTGTGTGTGTGTGTGTGTGTGTGTGTGTGTGTGCACAGTGTAAACCTCTGAACACATTCCAGGACTGGAGTACACATGAGGCCACACTGCTGATCTGTCTCCACCTGCTGGGTGTGTATCTGTTTGTCAGTTACAGGGTGTAGCTGAGCATTATATTTCACTTATTAAGATTAAGAGATGTTTATTTCATTGATTAGGTTCCACCCATCCTTTTTTTTTTTTTTTTAATCCTACCCTTTATCTAATGATTTCATGCTTAGAATGGAAGCAGGCTGAAAACGAAACCCTGATGATTAATTAATTTTGAGTCTAAACCAAACAAAGTCAAATAACTGAATGATAAGGATTTGATCTGGATCACATTCCCACTCAGATCGTGATACCATGATGGGAAAGCTCTGGTTGCAGCATGCCTCAGAAATACCATTCAGTAAGGTGTGTTTCATAATGTGTGTTATACTGAACATTCAGTTCCTGCCCTAAGCAGACTTTCCTGAGTTATACCATGGCATGATGACTTGCCTAATAGTGACATCACATTAGTGAAAGAGATGTAGTTGCAACATGTCCTCCTGATTAGTATAGGAAAAAGAGAGCTTCTCTTTAAACTCATTGACTCTATAAACGTATTAAACAGACTTCGTTTAGGGGGTTCTGTTATCAAAAAAAAAAAAAGAATGATGTAGAGTTATAGTAACCGCAATAAAGTAGTTTCATATAACAGCACATCCAATTGTTTTATCCCTTTGTAATTTAGTAAACAAATTACACTTAAAAAAAAAAAAAACTAAGTGACATCATACTTTCTCAGTTAATAATTTTCATTGGTCCGGAATGTCTGTGAAACAATTGAGTTCTCATGTTCTCAATTCAAATAAAGCTACTATAAACATCAACAAAGTCATTTTGCTTTCTGTTTAAGGTAATAAGACAAAACAAAACAAAACAAAAAAAAACATGTTACCAAGAAATCAGGAGGCAATTCTTCTGGTGACTCTTCTGAAAAACTAAAGTAGCTGACTGTTACAAAACACTTACCCTGCAGAAGACTTCTATAAATGTTAAATAAATGTCCCTTCACAGAAAGTTTTTAAAATCATTTTTCGTGAAGCACAAAAGTTTCACAAAAAAATGTCACTACAGAAATGCTATAAATAGTTAATAACCTAGTAACACAGTGTAAGGATCTATTTAATGACAGAAACTTCACAGCACTTTTGTAAGTCGCTCTGGATGAGATAACGTACTGTAGTAAAATGAGCACGGTAAATCTGATGCACTACTGTTAGAGCAGTTCTCATAGAAAATACATCAACATCTTTTTGACCAATCAGAATTTAGATGTACAGAAAGTATACAATACATTGACTAAAATGTATTCGTTTTTAAGAGGAAACATATGAGTAGCTGAGAACAAACATGATCTTTTATAGTTAAGTATATTCTAGAAAGATAACACACACACACACATGATAGATAGATAGATAGACAGATACTGTAGATAGATAGATAGATAGATAGATAGAGAGCTTTCAGAGGAGTTAAACAAACAAATGAGTTATTAAGTCACATCATGTTGGCATTTACTGCACACTTGACTCTATATTGAGTATATACTCTATATAGACTCTATATTCGATATTGAGACTTTTGTGATGCATTAAATTAATACTTGTGTTGGGCACAAGTGTTTGATGTGTTGTGCTTTCTAGGATTCTTTTCTGCTCACCACAGGTATAAAGAATTATCATTAAGGATATGTGTGTCTTCCTCTCAGCTCAATCCCCTATGATCCCCCCTGCATCATTTTATCTACTGCACTGCTGTCACATGATTGGCTGACTGAGCATTTCTACAGGTGTTCATAATAAATTGGCCTGTAACCTGGGCTGAGCTGCACATCCTTGAAGCGGTGACTTTTTTCAAGAGCTTTGCTGCTTTCTCACACAGCTGGCTTTACACAACTTCATCCAATTATATATCCCATCACTAACCACTCACACAGGGAAAGAGAGAGAGAGAGAGAGAGAGAGCGAGAGCGGAAACAACTAAGTGAATATCAAACAACATAAAAAAAAATCCAGCTGTCAGCGTCTGAGGCGAGGATAAAAGGGCTAAGACACGACTATGAAATTGAAATAAGAGGCTGTCGCTTTCATCTCAGGAAACCCTGTCATCCCCCCTCCACCCACAGCGCAACCTCAACACCCTCTCTACACACTCTGGATCACTCTGTGTGGTAGTTTAGATCATGAGATGTCATTAAAGAATCTTAAATAATAAAAGAGGCAATGTTTTGTAATTGCTTTGTAACACGCTCAGTAATACAACTTGGATAAAAAGACACTCTCTCCCTTTTGCTGTGTGTCAATGACAGATGTTTTATTATTTACATTTACAGTGATTATCCATAATCATCTTTCATTACATATTTGTAATATGTAAACTACACCAGTTTTTAGTTTATAGGGAATCAAATGCGTACATTTTGTCCCTTTTCCAAACAGCCATAATATATTTTTTTTTACAATTTCAACACCAATTAGCCTAATCCGGAGCATCCTGAGGAAACCCACCAAGCGCGCGGGGAGAGCATACAAACTTTATGCACACAGAGCCTGAGGTGAGAATTGAACCCAAAACCTGGAGGTGTAATGCGACAGTGCTAACCACTAATCCACTGTGCCACCTAACATGAGGTACAGTAATGTATATCAGTGCAAATATCCACCTGAAACCACACACAATGTCACACAACCATCCTGATATTGTTTATGTCATCTATAGACATTGTTAGTGTTTTCTTATATTGTGTGGACAATCCCATGTCTCTATCTCTTACATCTTTCTGTCTTCTGCCATATGTCTATAAAACAACTCCCTTGTAGAGCTTCCTCATTCCATACTGTATATGATAATACTTCCTATTATTTGCCAGAACACTTTTGTTCTCTGTGAAACATGCTAATGTGCTTCCTATCATCTGTCTGGCTCCAGATAAATCTGCAATCTGTGATGTTGTAAAGGTAACCATGTTAATGGACAGGCAGAAAGATGGAATAAAACAATTCACATAAAAACAGTTCACTAAAGATCACTAACATTAGAAACCATACATTGTTCAATATATACAGGTGATGGAGTTTTTATTGTGAAAACCGATAACCGATTGAGCTGTAAATCTTACCCTGCTCTTATAGCAATGGCACCTTCCAGACATGAAAGGATGAAAGCTATAGTTAGACTCCTGCATGCAAAAACGGCATAACAAGGCGAGATCTATGGCGCAGATGAGATATATGACGACCATTATTCACTCATAAATCGAGGTGACAGAGCAGCCCTAAAATAAGGAGCTGGTCATAATTCACCCTGACCGTCTGAAACGCCCAGGAACACCACAGGGGGTTTTCTTCTGTAAGTATAAGGAAAACCTTAGAGACAAAAAGTCACACGTTTCAGGAGCCGGATCTGAGTGATGACTGACTGACTCAGTGGCCTCGGTCGTGGGGGAGTAATGAATATAAACAGAGACAGCACTTATTAGAGATGCAGCAAATTTAGCCCCAGCCTTGCATGTCCAATAGAGTTCATAATTTATCAAAGCCATATAACTTTTATATTCACAGACAGTGTCCTCCTGACAGAGGAGCGGATGGTGGATGCAGCAGGACTCCTGTTCCTGCTGAGCTGAGCCAGCTTTCTGTGCACACACTGATACCAGCTCAGCAGGCACCGGAGTCCTCGGCCCTCCACGTACTTGACCTCATTTTACCCTGAAGTTCTCACTCGGTTTAAAAGTTATATGTAGTTTCCTCATCTTCATGAACCCCTCGATGATGAATGCCCTTAAGTAGGTAAAATGGATATTGAAATATACACAATTTATAAAGATTCAACTTGTATTAATTACTAAGATATGGAGAAGTGACTGACAATAATACCTTTTAATGGATTGTGATGGTTTAATGGTTTGTAATGGTCTTTTTTTTCTATTCATAGGATCATTTAAAGTGGGTATATTTTATTGGTTTTATTGGTAGTGGAATTTCCTTTTCTTAGCTAATGTCTCTAACCTTGTAAATATTCTCTGGTCAGATGATATGGCTTCCAGTTAATAATGTACATAATGCATGCGACTGGACAAATCACATCAGGAACTTGTCAGTATTTTTCATACATTGCTATAGTATTTTTGCTCCAGCACACAATTCAGTCTGCTCTACTGCATCATGACTGCAGTTCACCAGGTGATCTCACAGCAAGTGACTGTTTTTACAGGTCAATCCAAAGTAAAACTTCCTGCTAGATTTACCAAATTATCACTGATTAACACTAATCAACCATAAATTAATTGCTAATTACATTCACTCAATTTAGCAACGCCCACAAATCTGGATAAAGGGCAAAGCTGAAAGAAAGCTGACAATGACTAAGGAGTATTAAAGCATCGCATCTGCTCTTCCAGTAATGCAGCTCAGCCACTGCACAACATCAGCTCCCACAGCCACCCACTACTTCTTCCACCTTTTCACCATGTGCCATTACTTTTGTGCAAACTGAACTAGTTTTATTTATTTTTGCTTTTTTTTTTTTTTTTTTTTAGATCATTAATATTTATTACTGTGTTTCACAAAAATGTAAACTAATTACTGTTTGACTGAAATACATTCTTATAACTTGACAGGATCATTCATAAATAAAATCACAGAAATTGAAAGGATAAAGGGTCGCATTAATGAGCCTTTTGATAAGTAAACTTATCAGTTTAAAACTGGGTTTTTACAAAAGTCACATTTCTGGAGCAAACACTCCACAAATGATTTATGAATAAATGTTTACATATTTAATTATATTGAAATCTTGAAGTTCTAGCTACAAATCTAAAGAAGCTAGATGTAAACGTGTCCTGGCAGTTCAACTACTTTTATTTAAATTGAATTTCAAAAATTTTTAAAAATCAAATCAATCATGAAATTACGGAGGAAACATTCATTCATTCATCTTCTATACCGCTTTATCCTGTATTCAGGGTCGCGGGGGGCCTGGAGCCTATACGGAGGAAACATATCACTATAATATACAAACTACACACAAATTGTACAGTTGAGCAGTAAAGTGCTTTTGACATGTTTGAATAACTGAGATGTGAGATGTGAGCTTCCCAATTTGACATTACTCTCCGCTCTAATAGTAGTCTGACCTGATGCTTACAACAGACATTAGGGCAGGATTGAGATGTAAATCAGCACTATTATTTAGAGCCAAAATGGCTTTCAAGGGAGCATTAACTGAAAACCGCCATGCCATAACTGGTTTGACATTTAGTGCATACACGTCTGTGCCTACCTGGCAGACCAAACCAGTCCTTTCTTTCAGTATCCCATCCGTTAGGCTCTGATAGGCATCACCACAGTGACTAGTTGAAATCCAGGAGAGTTTTGCAACATCCTGTTAGGTTTCTCACTGCAGACGCTGAACTTAGCCACTGTGAACAGTATATTTAATGGATCAGTGCTCACCAATTAGCTAAGCTCTGCGCCTCGAGCAAGTGACTAGATGGCACATGAGGCGAAAAAGCAGTTGACTGAAGTGTGAATCATAAAACCATCAAATGTCAAAGTGGCTTTCGTGACTAGCATGCTAACATGCAAAAAAGTGAGTTTCTCTCATGTCTGCAAACATGTGATTTCCAAAAACATGATTCCTTGCTTATGTTACTGAATTTATGAAAAAAAAAAAAATATATATATATATATATAGAAATTGTGCTGAAATGATCTGGATTCCATTAAGATTGACACATCAATTACAGAACACCTATTCATTTAGAGACTGCACCAAAACATGCAAAAACTTGCACAGAATCAAAGGAACCTCAGACGATTAGCTAATGTCAGCAATTCATCCAAGTTATGTTAAACTTGTATATACAGCCACATGAAGCCACTGACTTATTCCATCACTTTTTTTGGGATTCCATCTACAGCTACTGTATAAGGTGAAGAGCTCAGCTGGAACGTTGACCGGTGTGCAGTTACGACAGATGTTGACCACAGGAGCCGTGCAGGAGTGGAAATCCCTGGCAATGTGATTTTTTTACTTCTGTTTGTCCAACAAATCACGGTGCCAGGAACCCTCTCCACCACAGCATGGCCGCCATTAGAGTGCTTTCACCAGCTGCACACCACACGCTCCTCAAAACCTCAGTTTGCCCTGTAGGGAGAGAAAGAAGAGCTTAAATATCCTTAAATGCAAGAACTTTCCACTAAAAGCTGTTTTTGGCCATACAATATCTCTGGATTAATGGGCTTATGTGTTCATTATTGCTAAAAAAAAATGGAAAAACTATAACCACACAGAAATAAAACAAAGTGTGCCATGATGTTATAGGACAGTTACTGTTACCACCCAGTGTTATTTTCTTATAACAGAATGTCCTTACAACAGTGTTTTTTTTATTTTTTTAAACAATTCAGTGTAACAATTAATATTGTGTGCATACATTCCATGTATTCCAAGTTAGTTCTTGTCCATACTTACATTATAGCAGCTACAAACAGCCATTGCTTTCTGACCTTGCCTCATGTCAAAGTTAATAGGACATAAAAACTTGTCATGGTACCAAGTAACCACAAAAAGTGTAAACTCTCCTTTCTTGAACCATTTTTTTAAGGAAAGGAAGACTATTTTCCTAACTGTTCAATAAACCTCCTCTTACAGAAAACCTCACCAGATCAATAATTTCACACTGTAATCCAGTTATATTCACTGTACATGTAAAAAGTAAATGTTTTGTTGTTATAGAATTGATGTAAAAACATCATTTTGATGTATTTTAGTATGGCAGCACATTGTAACAGTATACAACACTATACAACAGGTGGCAGTGGGTAAAGCTGTAGCCTCGCAACTCCAATACTGTTTATATATTGACCAAGTGCATGGTGGGTTTCCCTCCGGGTGCCCGCGTTTCCTCTCAAAATGTGTTTCCAAATTATCAGTAGTGTGTGAGTGTGCGCTTGTCTGTCCTGTGATAGGCTCCAGTCCTCACATGACCCTATACAGGATAAGTGGTACAGAGAATGAGTGCTGAGGAAGCATTATTCTATATTAATTTGTTGTTTATAGAACCGATCTATAATGGCTGTATCAAGCTCACTTAAATATGCCTTATTTGAGTAATTAAAAAACTTAATTTAAAAACTGGCCACAGCAACATCACTGAAACTTTAAATCTCTCCTTTCAACTAACACTGTATGACTAACCATAAAAATAGAAAGAAAGTATTTGCACATAAAATTAATACATTAAAATATTTGGTAATATTGCAACCATAACAACTATACAAAAATGCTTTTTAGGAAAATCGAGCAACCGTTAGCTGGTTTTTCTTCTCCCATCAAATACAAAGCTATAAATCATCTAAAAATGACATGCATGAACTTGAATGACTTGGAATGTAATTATGCATGCTTTTATATGAACGTTTCTTATATTCTTAATCAACCTGGTTGGGGATTTAACAGCAGATGTTCACAATGTAGACACCAGGGCTGGGTGATTTGACAATCATCTCAGTTATACAGTACTCTATACTGTATCAGGATATATGGCATAATAGTATATGAAGTATATTAATAAGCAAATTTAAAATAAATTTTAAAAAATGTAAAGTAAATACAAAAATATTTTGAAACATTTTACAATGGAAAAAAATAGGCAGCAGTTTGTAAATGTAATAAAACATATCATAATATCTCTGAAAAGTGCCTTATGGCACAATTGGTCATGAAATCAATATTATACTGTTGTTTTGCTCAGCCCTAGTAGCTGAGCAATACAACATACTCACTGTTTGAAGTTTTGTTCTGTATAAACTGTGTATGTAGTGTGAACAGGTACCAAAATAATATTCTTAGATCCTGATGATGCTCGATATTTCTCCAACATTCTCACTTCTGTGAAGTGTACTGTAAATGTATCAGTACAGTAAGCATTTAATGTGTCTTCCTCAGCTTGCACATGACTACACATTACATATGGGTCTGAATGAATAAATAATTAGAAAAAAGACGAACAGGAATATGCAACATTTCAAACTCATGACAAATGAATAATGTTCTGTGTTATTGTTACCATCCTCCATTGGAACATTCCTGCAACACCCTCGCACTGGTCTCCATAATGGCTTGACTATGACGTGCCGTCTGCTGAACTGTCTGATTCTCTCTGATAACTCTACGACAACATGACTTATTACAACACATTTTCCATCGCTCAGGCTTTTCCATACCCACCACACACTGTACGCATCCTGTCACATTAAAAGGACTGACCACATCTTCCCAAGAGCATGTCATCAAATTATTATAAAGTTTCATGTAACAGAAGTTTGATTTGTTAGAAATAAAGAATGACTGTAGTGCACACTGTGTCCCATAAGTCTCCTTACATAGGGAAAAAATTCAGAGCAGTCGTACCAGTAAAAGATATAGCACCGACAGATTTTAAAGCAATGCGTTTGAAGTGCAATTACATGCAAAACACCAGAAGTTACCACTTAGTTAACACCAGTTCATCATGAGTGGGATAGACAACACTGTATGTGTTTGCACAGAAATGTCATGTAGAGCATGCTTTGTAAATAAAGGTACATTTTGGTACATTTTGGTAAAAAACTGGGTTAATTTCCTCTATGTATGGAGACTTTTGGACACCCGGTACTTTTAAAAGCTTAGTATGAATTCTTATTGTGATATCAATAATTGTTTTAAGTTAAATATATATATATATATGTATATATATATATTTTTTAGCTTCGGACATGTTTACTTCATTACTTAAAAAAAATAATTCATCAATTTTCAATTTATAGATATTTTATGAAATTAAATAATAAAATTTTTTTTTTATATATATATATATATCCTCCTGACTACCAGGAAAAAAAAAATGTTCAAATTACTTTTATTTTTCCTTTTTCCAAT
>JAQMYG010000007.1:15318915-15344375 GCA_030014215.1 Clariallabes teugelsi
ACATAATATTAATGTAATATTAAGATCTGCATAAAAACGGTTTCAGCTTTTTCTAGGTTTATTGATTTAATAGTGTCAGAAGTTGAAGGTGGATGCAGGTGCAGATCATATATTAAACATTCCCAACGAAAAAGTCATCCTCAGGAGTAGAACCAGGGCTGTGATCATTAATCATAAACTTGAAACAAGTTCAAATTTGCAAGCACAGCAATGAAAACATAATAACCTTTATATGTAACCTCTTTGTATATATAAAATTACATATACTGTATATACACACAGTGGTGTGAAAAAGTGTTTGCTCCCTTACTGATTTCTTACTTTTTTTGTATGTGTTTGTCACACTTTAATGTTTCAGATCAAAGATAACTCAAGTAAACAAATCATGCAGTTTTTAAATTAAGGTTTTATTATTAAGGGAAAACTAAATCCAAAACTACATAGCCCTGTGTGAAAAAGTGTTTGCCCCCCTAAAGAAATAACTTAAATAGGACCTGTCTGACAGTGAAGTATACCAAAAGACCCTCAAAAGCTAGATATCATACAGATCCAAAGAAATTCAAAAATAAATGAGAAAGAAAATAATCGAGATCTATCAGTCAGGAAAAGCCGTTTTCTAAAGCCTTGGAAGTGCAGCGAACCACAGTAAGAGCAATTATCTACAAATGGCAAAAACATGGAACCGTGGAGAACCTTCCCAGGAGTCGCCGGCTGACCAAAATTAACCCAGGAGCACAGCGACAACGCATCCAAGAGGTCACAAAAGACACCACAACAACATCCAAAGAACCGCAGGCCTCACTTGCCTCAGTTAAGGTGAGTGTTCATGACTCCACCATAAGAAAGAGACTGGGCAGAAATGGTTTGCATGGCAGAGTTCCAAGACAAAAACCACTGCCTGAAGGAGAATGTCCGGCCATCTGTTTGTGACCAAGCAAACAGCAAACCCAAGCAAACTTGGGTTCTGCAGCAGGACGATGATCCAAAGCACACCAGCAAGTCCACATTTGAATGGCTGAAGAAAAACAAAATGAAGACTTTGGCGTGGCCTAGTAAAAGTCCTGACCTGAATCCAATTGCCTTAAAAAGGCAGTTCATGCTCGAAAACCCTCCAATGTGGCTGAATTACAACAATTCTGAAAAGATGAGTGGGCCAAAATTCCTCCAGAGCGCTGTAAGAGGCTCATTGCAAGTTATCGAAAATGCTTGATTTCAGTTGTTGCTGCTAAGGGTGGCTCTTTGTTTAAAGGGCAAACACTTTTTCACACAGGGCTATGTAGTTTTGGATTTTGTTTTCTCTTAATAATACAAACTTTCATTTAAAAACTGCATAATGTGTTTACTTGTGTTGTCTTAGATTAAAATTGGTTTGATGATCTGCAACATTTTATATATGAGAGGACAAAGGTTTACTGTGTAAGATGAGAAGGGGGAGGCTGATTCCTCCTCTTACTTCACACACACCACACACACACACACAGCGCCTGCACGCATAAACGGAAACACTTATGTGTCAGGATTTATTTTCACTTTTTTTAAAGGTAAAGTGCAGGTTAATTTGTTTTATTTTTACTTTATATTTTGTATTAATTATTTTTATGTATTTATTTTTTTTGGGCTGTAGAACGAATAATTTGAGTTTCCATTATTTCTTATGGGAAAATTAAATTTGGTTTACAAGTGTATTGGAATACGAGCCCGCTTCCGGAACAAATTATGCTCGTAATCCAAGGTTCCACTGTAGTGTGTTTTTATCTCTGGATTTTTTATTGATATTCTGTCTCTATCCTTTACAATACACCTATGATATAAATTATATATCCTTCATTTCTTTGTAAGTGGACAAACTTACAAAATCTACAGGGGAACAAGTAATTATTTTCCCCACTATACTGTATGTGAATTCTGATTTGTATAAAGAATCAAATCACGTACTGTAAATGAGTGACTTTTTACCCTTCTCCTTGCCACACGGCATTCCCCTGCAAACACTAGCAAACTCCATGTGGCTGGTAAAAGCCTCATGGTGAAGTTTAAACTTCACCACCATGGGCAAGTTTGGACCACAGTCACCAAACAAACTATTGGTATCACCATACGCCGCTATGGATTGAAAGTTTGCCAACTGAGTTAAAACCCTTCCCTCATTGTGGTCAAGATTTTAGACAGAGCATCCTAGACCTCATGCTTTTGGACATAACTGCTCTTGGCTAAGCACGCATCCTGAATTCTAACATCCTAAGTATTCTTACATTTACTAAAGGTAAATAGCTGGTCCTGGTAGCACACTCACCCTGACCTCTCTAATTTACTGTCCAACCGAATTACCAAAGATCAGTACTTAAGCTCTTTTTAAGGATAGTACATAGTAACACATAACATAGGACATAGTAAAAAGAAAAAAAAAAGTGGTTATATATAACCACAATATGTTATTTTCTAAAAATAAAAAAGAACCAAAGATCATTCAGCATACTCTGCAGAGATACAAGAAGATCTTTGGTGGGAGTAAAACTGACTCAGTAAACTGTCTCAGCTTCTCCACAGTTATTAGTCACTCCAGCATAACTGTGTTTGTCCATAATCTTCTCAGTATTGATTGTGATCCTGACACTATCCTGGGTGGGTGCTACTGACTCGTTGTAGACTCCCTGTTTGAAATACATTTAATTGGTAATGATGGCCAAAAAAAGGAAATCATGACCGCAAAATTAAGAAACTTCTGCAGTGCGTGGACAGGCAGCATTAAAAACACTTTGTACAGGAGCCTGTGACACTTCGGACATGCATGGAGGAGAGCCAAGAATGCAGCGTTGTCCTGAGTGCTCTACTGGAAACCATGAGCCTTGCACTAAGACACATTCACATTTGTGTACTCAAAAAGGGAGAGGTTTTAAATAATTAGAGCTTCTTCAACCTCTTCATCACTGAATGCTCATTACCACCTGTCCTTCTGGCCAGCTTTTGGTAGTTCAGTTACCTCACTTTATCTTTCAGATTTGACCTAATATTCATCTTCATGAAGATGGCAGCAGCTTCAAGGTCTGGTAGCAACGACACTGTTGGAATCAGTGTTGTCAGTGCAATTAAAGGTCCTGCTACTGCAGCATCAGGTCTGGTGATGTTTGCCTCTAATGAACCAGTGGGTTGTTGACGGTAATCGAGTCTGGCCAGGACTCGAACCCGGACCCTGGAGGTGCAAGGCGACATTGCTAACCACTCAACGTTTTTCATTTCATTTATGGCACATATTCAAGTTAAGGCAAATACAGAGGGACTGGCTAAAAGTTTTGTTAAAATCTGTCCAGCCAGTTTTGAGTAATAATGTGACAACCTCGACTGGACAGACATACAAACATACAGACAGACAGAATATTTTCTGAGAATGGTTACGGGTCCTAAAATGTGTAACTGAAAGTCGAGTTCTGACCAATATACAGACAAAACTTTTCTTTAATTTACATAGACTGCCAAAAACGGTTTACTTTTATTTCACTTTGTGTCGATGTACAGTAAGCTTTGTTGATTTTTCTGCTGTTCTAAGATGGCGGGAGTGCTACCGCAGCGACATCTAGAGGCGGTTGGGAGAAAAGCACCAGTGTGTGGCCTCACAGTGCTGGAGCGCAGTTTAGGTGTCCTGAGAAATCGCCGGAATAAAAATCTCGGGTCCTTCAGGCAAACTGTAGCATTGAAACCCAGAGCTGTCAGTTTATTACGGGTTTCATTCATTGTTCCTGGTTTCTCTTGAAGCGGATTTCAGGAATTCTTTTCCATCATGTTCGAGGAGGCTAGCGAGGTGTTTGATAACATGCTGAAATCGGCCTTTCCGCTGACGATTATCGTGTTTTTGCCCGCCGTGTTGATCCTGGTTTCTCCGCTCCCGGCTGAAGCGGCGCATGAGTTCACGGTGTACCGCATGCAGCAGTATGACCTACAGGGGCAGAACTACGGTACACACGTCCTCTTAACCCCGGAGAACACCTCCGTTTCGGTTGAATATATTAAAATATTGTAAGGAACGCGGGTGCGATAGGTTCGGTCACCGCGTGTGTGTGTCGCCTATTTATAAAATCCACTAACTTACACACAAGCCCGCTTGTTATTTAAATGCTAGCTATGCTAGCCGTTAGCTGCTGCTATCTGACTAGCATTGTGACAATATTTATATTTACTATTAACAATAAACTTTACTTAAAAACCGAAAATGCATCGGTTTAATGTTTGACCTTGTGATGTCAATTTCACACACTGTCGTATACAAGCATAGAGGGATGCATAAATACTGGCACCCTTCAACTCACCAAAACCTGGTTGCCTCTGCCAGAAGGTTAATCCATGGTTGTAAATGGAATATTGAAAAGAGAAAGCCTTAAAACATGCAACCAAATCTGTGCAACAGTTGTGGCACGGCACTGTCCCTGGGGTTTGAAGTTCATAACAGTTCAGATGTTCTTCATGTCCCAAAGGAGGTTCAAGAAATTCTAGAAATGTCTCTAACCTGGTCTGACATCGTAAAGTAGAATTGTTTTGTGCTTTCATCCATTAAGAGGACAATAAGTTTGCGGATGACTACATGCGATCATAATGTTATTACACATTTTCTCACTGATGTGATTCTGTACTCTGTTTGCAGGATCGAGGAATGCGATTTTGAACACTGAAGCCCGTACGGTGGAGGCGGAGGTACTAAGCCGTCGCTGCGTGATGATGCGACTGGCTGATTTCTCCTACGAGAAATACCAAAAGGCTCTCCGGCAGTCCGCGGGGGCCGTCGTCATCATCCTCCCCAAGAACATGTCCACAATGCCTCAGGACATTGTGCAAGTAAAAGCCCACAATCGACACCACATCACTTGTGTTCAGGGACGTAACCAGTAAACATTTGCAGTTTTGCTGTTGCATTATATCTTTCTTTTTTTTTTATATATCCCGTAGCAGTTCATGGAGCTGGAACCAGAGCTGATGGCCACGGAGACCATCGTTCCTGTTTACTTTGCTCTGGAGGATGATGAACTGCTTTCTATTTACACCCAGACGCAGGTGTCCTCTGCCTCACAGGGCTCCTCCTCTGCAGCTGAAGGTATGTCAGTATGGCGAACTGTTGAATTCTGGATTCTGATTGGTCAGAAGGTGTTTAATTTTCTGTAACAGCAACTCTGCAACTTCAAAATTTTTCTTTCTTTTTTTTCTTCAATTATTTTTTCATCTTGCCTTCTTTAACTTCTTTCTCTTTCCTTTTCTCATATTACTTTAATTTTTTTTCTTTTCTTCCTCTTTTTGTTTTTCCATTTTTGCTGTTCCTCTTGACTTTTTTCCTTTTCTTCTTCTTATTTCTCCTCTTCCATGGATGTTTTTTTTTTATTTTTTATTTTCCTTGAAAGCTCACAATGTTCACACAACACAAACTACACTGCAGGATCCACAACTTGGCCTTAATTTCTGGTGTGAATCATTTGATTTTATATATTTTTTTCCTGCAGTGCTCCTGCACTCTGCCACTGCAAACGGCTTCCAGATGGTCACGAGTGGAGCTCAGAGCAAAGCTGTGAGTGACTGGGCCATCACTAGCCTTGAGGTGAGCTCGCTTCCTCAGTGGTATGAGGGCCAGAATCTTGATCATTCATATTGGTGATGGAATTTGGCCACATTAAGTGGGACCCCTGGTATTGGTTCGGGAATTAATATTGTGTCAGGCCAGGTTGTTTTTATGCTTATGATCGTTGATGTCATCGTTACAACGCTGGTCTTGCTCATGGTTTTCAGGGTAAATTAGCAGGAGCAGGAGGAGAAGATCTGCCTACTATTGTTCTTGTGGCTCACTACGACTCTTTTGGAGTGGCTCCGGTGAGTTCTGCGGTCATAAACATAGTGATATGTTCTCAGTGATGACATAGATTTCTTTTTTTAATTACAATTCTTTGGCAACACTAATGAGCTGCTTGTTTCATAAACCACATTTAGTCTTTATAAAACAATAACATTTTAGTTTATTTTTAAAAAAACTTTTCCCAGACATCAGCAACTTTGTATGTGATATACAGTATATAATATAATGCCTATTGTTCTGATTAGTGTATCTGTGTGTGTGATGTTAGTGGTTGTCATACGGTGCTGACTCCAATGGGAGTGGTGTGACCATGCTCCTGGAGCTGGCTCGACTTTTCTCCAGACTCTACTCTCACAAACGGACTCATGCCGGGTAGAAAAATTTGTGTAATTTCTTTAGGAAATGAAATGCGATCTGAAATATGCTTTTAGATATAAACGGACTTGCTTGGTTTTATAGGTACAACCTGCTCTTTTTCCTGTCTGGCGGAGGGAAGTTTAACTATCAGGGCACTAAACGGTGGCTAGAGGATAATTTGGACCACACAGGTGAGTACTGTTTTTCCTTAAATACATTATACTGTGTTCTATTATGGAAAAATGTTTGTTTATTTACAGTATTAATGAATGCAACACACTATGTCTTATGTTTATGGTTCTTTCTGATATTGTGAGGTGTTTTTATTTTATTATTATATAATTTATTTTTATCTTTCTATTAGAATCTAGTCTCCTACAGGATAACGTTGCGTTCGTCTTGTGTTTGGACACACTGGGGCATGGGGACAATCTTTACCTGCATGTGTCTAAACCTCCTAAAGAAGGCACGCCTCAGTACGCTCTGCTCCGAGAGCTGCAAATGGTAAAACACACACACACACAAAGCTAACTGCTTGCCTGTGATTTGCAAAAAAAAAAACCCATTAATTTCTAGACAAGTTTATCTTTGTAATTTGCATTTTTGCATAAACGCTTTATAGAGCTTTATTTAAATTTATTATTGGGTATTTATTTTGATGTACCAACAAGGACTGCTGTTTGTTTCCAAGCAGATACACTGTTGATTTGTCAGAGCTGATTTTCTTATTCAGTTTAGATTTAATTAGACTGATGTTGTATGGCCTGTTCTGTGCTCATGATTTAGGAATAAGTGCTAAATTACTTAATTTCCTGTAACTGTTAGCCAGGAAAAAACAAAACAAACATTTCCACCATTTCAGGTTTACTGCAAATGACCATTTAAGATTCATATGGTAAAAGAATCATCTCACATTTTATTGACAAGAAAAACAAGACTGGTCTTTTAATATGCTTTTAGTGATAACTCATTCCCAGGTATTAGGGTCTGGAGCTTCTTCTTAAAATGAGAGGCATAAATATCATGTAGTGGGCAGAATAACATGAAAGAGGCTCATTTGGTTCTTGTCAGGTTGTATCTCAGCAGTACCCAGAGCTGAAGTTCTCCATGGTGCATAAGAAGATTAACCTGGCTGATGATACGCTGGCGTGGGAACATGAGCGCTTTGGGATTCGCCGCCTTCCTGCCTTCACGCTCTCGCACCTAGAGAGTCATCGCAGCTCCACGCGAAACTCTATCATGGACCTTCGGTCAGTGATGGTCTCTTTGACAGCTTGATCTCTTTCCCTGTTTAATGAGCTAATGTGGGGTGTTTGTGTGTGTGTGTCTAGGAATCATGTGGACCTGAAGAAACTCAGTAGAAACACTAAACTGATCGCAGAGGCTCTAGCACGAGTGGTTTACAACCTGACTGAGAAGGTGAGAGAACTGTGTTTTAAAGATCTTTTGTCTGTAATGTAAAGTCCACAGCGAATGCATGTCATAATGATACACTCTCTCCTAGAGTCCTAGAATATCCCCGCTTCATCTGGGGAAAAGAAATCCATACACTCATTTCATTGAGGTTGCTAAGCCTAGACCTGACCAACTGCAACCCCAGATCATAACACTGCCTCCAGAGACTTGTGCAGAGGCCAATATGCATGATGGGTGCATCGCTTAATGTGCCTTCCTTCTTATACTGTAGCTCTCATTACTATAAAATAATCATCACACTCCTCAGACTTCATGTCCTTTGTTCATTGCTCCAAATCGTTTAGCCAAGTCTCATTTCTCATCCAATACTGCCATCTAGTAGTCATGATGGTCAAGCACACTTGTGATGAGCTAATCTAGCTAACGTCACACCTGTGAGGTGGAACGCTTGTCAAAATTGTAGACCCATGACCTACAACCCTTATTTATTTGACTATGTAAACTTATTTGATACAGCCATGCTTCTGTTAAGCCTTCTCTCTAACTCTTACATGGGTGTTCATGTCCATCATTGATTTAAAAAATAATATAAATTTTTTAAAAAACAAAATCCTTTTTTTCTTGTAAAATGCTTATTTTTTTAACCTAAAAAAAAAACAATCAGTTTTTCCTAGTAAGTTAAAAAAAATATATTGTTTTTTACCCCTCTTTAAAAACCTTTAATGTCCCTACTATACCGTCATGCTCTGTGAAAGAGATGTTTCTATAGGAGCAATAATGTTTTATGTTTTACGAGCACATTAATATAAAACTGTGATTTTTTCAGCTGCACTGTCAAAATGGCTGTTATAGAAAATTAGTCAACTGCTTTTGTTCACTCAGAATCCAGAATTTAAAAGCTGTAGTAGGTCGTAATAGTCTGGTGTCAGTGTGGATGAAGGTAAAATGAACACTGGACTAACAGCATCTCGTGAATCCCACAGGGCACTAACGGAGATCTGGAGATCTTCACAGAGCAGATGGTAAGTTCACGACTCATGACTCATCTCTCGTCACCTCTAGTATTGAGTGTTTGATTAGCAGTTTGATGATGATTTTTCAGGACACTGAATTACAAATAAGAAGCTGTCACAAGAACTTGAGTCCAAGTTTTTTTTTTATTTTTTATGCTCGCATAGTCAGCCAAGAAAAACTTAAATACTTATTATTATTATTATTATTATTAGTATTATTAAAATATAATTTATTGCTATATGTTATATACTGATATACAGTATATGGTAATATTATGACGATAATATTTAAATTATTATATTATATTAATATAATATACATCATACAATTTTTTCCTGAATGGATGTAAGATGAGTAATGAAACACATCAAGATGGTTTTAGTTTTTTTTGTCTCTGTGCACGCATCACGTAAAAATTACCAAATGAATTTTAATGGGGTTTTCGCTGGTGTATTTGGCTGAGCTTGATATAGACTTTTTCATCACAATCCCACGGGAAGATAAGATATGCTAATTTGAAAACGCCCTTATCATAGAAAATCTACCGAAATTTCTTAATATGTTCTTATGATTGTGCAAATCTACTTAATAAACGTGATCTCACACCTTCATACTGTGCACTTCACAGTAACAAATTTTAGTTTATTCCAAAATTCATGGTGTTGCACGCTTATGAGTATGCAATTAAATTCTACGAACACATCTAGTATGTTGTGTATGTAATTAGAGAGTGTGTATTTTAGAGCACTTCAGTTAGGAAAAAAAGTCAAGTTTTCTAGTTTTTAAGAAATAATTATCACATAGATATCAGCTGATTATTAGAAGTTTCAGGATCCGAAAAGAAAACAAGGTATCAGTATTGGCACCATTGCTAGTTAAATATGAGTGAAAACATTGCTCAGAATGTACTGAAGGTTCTTACCCCAGATTTTAAAATGGGTTAAAGCACATCTAGCATTTTCAGGGCGTTGGTCTCAGTCATGTGTAGTGTCCAAGCTAAATTCTAGCATTTAGCTGAAGTCTGTAAGAAAGCCAAGATTTGGTTGTGTATGTGATGTCTCATACTGTGTAAAAAGTCATCGAGGACAAGCTCTGCTACGTAGCTCCACCTATTTCAAAGCATTGACCTTAAGCACCAAGAGGAACAAAATATCCATCTGGAACTGCTTAGTTCCATCAGCCCTGGCTCTTACAGTATATCAGTTTTTAGGGGTTTTGCCCGTTTTTTCTGTCATATTCAGAAGGTGGAGTTTTTCCCCCGTAAAGAAATAGCCCATAGTCATTCAGATAGATTAGTTGCAATTTTCCAGCAGCTGCTACGAGTTTAGACTAATCTAGTAGGCATATTTACTGGTGATTTCACCTGGAAAACATGCTTTTACCATGTCACATCATACATGCTGTAATTAGCAGGTGCAGGAGGATCAGCTGCTGTCACTGGTCGACTGGTTGACCGCACAGCCTCGGGCCGCCCAGCTGGTGGATAAAGACAGCAGTGTGGTCAGCACCCTGGAGTATTACCTCGGCCGCTACCTCAAAGATGTCAAGAGGCATTTTGTTAAAGCTGACAAAAGGTACGTGTAACAGGAGCAGCTTGACATAATGGCACAATCGTGAATGTGTGTCTGCATATAACTCCCATTAGCTCTCGTACACAATCCTCTAGGTTTTAATTGTCTAACTTTTTCCCCTTAGGGATCCTGAGTTTGTCTTCTATGATCAGTTGAAACAGACGATGAATGCATACAGGTGAATATCCATTTTTCTGGTACCAAATGTAACTAGAAATCTTTTTGTTAAATAGTGCTAACTACTTGGCGGGTTTTCACTGTGATTGGTCATGACAGGTGATCGAACGATCAGCCTCAGATATAAACGATTCTCTACCAAGCGCAGAAGCTTCTGAGTGGCGCTAAGGGAAACGCATTTTTATGGGATTGCGTTATCAAAAATCACGTTAAAAGCCTGCCTTTTTCTTCAAACCCTGTAAATAAATTGATCTTATACCACACACTCTTTAAACACACTTACACCAGTCTCAAAACTTGAACCACGAATTAGTCGTGTGCCTTAAAACCCCCCCGTGCCAGTGGGAGAAGAAGCACGCACCCGCGGGCTTGTAGCCGCTCAACCCGCACAGACACACACACACACACACTTTTGGAGGAGATTGAGGCCGTTTCTTTTCAATCCAACAGGTAAACTATTTACACGTTTTAATCCTGTGTGGTAGAAGTGAATTATTTTCCAAGTTTGAAATATTATTGAAATAATAATTATGACAGATGACAGAGATGCATGCTGCTGCTCAGTAAAATGTTAAACTCTTGTATTTGAAGTTATTTTGTGTTGTTTAAATGCTACACTTGGCTTTTAAGTGAGAAATTTTATAAAGAAACTTTATATAAAACGTTTTTAAAGTTTTAAAACTGCAATAAAATCAGATGAAAATGTAATATCGAATCGGGTTATTTATAAAATCGCGATACTTGCAGAATCCCAATTTTAATCGAAACCTAAGAGTCGTGATGTGG
This sequence comes from Clariallabes teugelsi, assembly GCA_030014215.1. NCBI lineage: Eukaryota > Metazoa > Chordata > Actinopteri > Siluriformes > Clariidae > Clariallabes > Clariallabes teugelsi. Next base: position 15,330,064 of record JAQMYG010000007.1, read on the forward strand.
TATTGGGAGGTGACTGGTGATTCCCATCCCTAGTAACTATATTCCGATATAAAGTACAGTATATTGTTTAAAATTCTACTGTTAATTTTATATCTTCATATAATACAAGTTGATATAAGTTAAGTTAATTTTATAAAATACACTGTCTGGCCAAAACAAAGTTGTCATTTTAAAAGGGTCAAATTATTGGGCTGCATCAAGCAAAGAATGACTAAGGAGATTTGAAATTATTGGAACTGGGTTAAGATTCCTTCAACACATGATCAAAACCTGGAAGGATAGTGCTGAACTGTCAACTTTGTGAAAATCATGAATAGAGATCACTTAAACACTTGAAGTTGCATGGTAAGAAAAACTAAAAAATTGTCGCTTTGTTTGATAGCTGTTTATCCCCAGTCCTGGAGTTCTCACCACATTGTGTATGTATGGAAATGCTCTTAGTTTCACTGTGTTGACATGAGTAAACAACTACAAAGTGAGCTACAAAGAATCTTGACTTCAGAAGATTGGTTGGTTGAAGACAGACTTATGAAGACTTGTTTGAGTGTGAAGATTACTCTATAGCGATGGGAGCTTCACTGCAAGAAAATGCACGCATCATGCATAGTGGCCACTGTCCATGTCTCTGGAGGCAGTGTTATAATCTGGGTTTGCTTCAGTTGGTCAGGTCTAGGCTCAGCAACTTTGTGGCAATAAAAAAATTAATTAAAAAAATTATTAAGAAAAAATTCTTAATAATTAAAATTAATTGACAACCTGCTGCTGTGAACAAAGCTAAAGGTTACTGAATGAAATCGTGACTTTTTTTAAGCCAGGCAGTGTCTTTATGTCTTTATGCTCTAAAGCTAATGTAACTAAATAACACATCAGTAAGTGTGAAATCAGCATTTATGGTCACAATCAATATCAAAGATTCTTCTTTCCAAAATTCTTTCAGAGTAAAACCAGCCATCTTTGACCTGCTGCTGGCGCTGTGCATTGCTGCGTATCTCGGTGTCGTGTATTTGGCTGTCCAGGTAAGGTGGCAAGAAAAAAAGCTTGTCGTAAACTCTTCTGTTCAAAGGTGTCAAAGTGTAAAAATTAACAGCTTTACCACTGACTTGTACAAAGTGCTGACACTGGAGAGTCCTACCATAAATATTTCTTAAAGGACTGTCCACATACACTGAAATATCAAGAGCCAATCAGATTGCAACTATTTCTATATATCATAAGTATATAGAAATATACTTATGGTATATTTCTATATATTCTATACAAGGGAATGTTGTGTAGTGTATCACAACATTCCCTGGGGTTTGAACAGAGAATTAGACTGTGGATAAAAAAGGAAATGGTTTATTTTGATGTTATATATTTTGTACAGTTATCTCTTGCAGTGCATTCTGGGTAGCAGTGTCTGTGCGAAGGTGAAAGAATGTAGATACAGTAGAGATATTGTTTGAACAGATTGTGTGGTGTGGGAGTGCTGTAGGTAACCATCATGTGCTTTGTCCTTGCAGCATTTTGGCGTTCTATACAGTGTTCTTCGCCGGGTCACAGCACCACGAGTAAAGCAGCATTAAAGCTGCTCCAGCTCATTTCATCCCTGCAATATGAGGGACTCCTGCAGTCCCACCATGGAGCCAAGAGTGTGTCCGTGTTTTTTTTGTTTTTGTTTTTTTCCCTTTTATGCCTCTTCCTCGTTTTTTTGGGTGGGGAAAATTCAACATTTTCCTTCTGTGGTTTTTGCCTGTTTGTCCTCCTCAGGCCAGGGACAGTTTTTTATTTTTATTTCTTTTTTACAGTCTTCCTTCCTGTCCAACACTGCCTCACACTCCTCTGCCTCAGTCTGAAGCTAGTGAGATCTCTGCCAAGCAACAGTCAGTCATCTTCTCAGGCAGCTAAAGTCAAATGGGCCAAATCACATCAAATCACAAGTGTTAACTAGATTAAGAAAGCTGGTCAGTTTGGAAACTGTGACGTAACATTTCATTTAATCCTGATTATTTTGTTTAGCAATAGTTAGGACAGAATGATGGATGTGTATATCCTCACACGTCCTGATTTTGCCGAGTGACCAGCTCTGCCCTTATTGACTATGGGACACCTAGGTTAAATTTAATGGGGTGGGGGGAAGCAAAGTGGATCATGTGGTCACCTTAGTTTTCCACTTTGGTTTCCTTTTTTGCCGCAAAAATGATGCTGTGAAAGAAAAGAAAAAAAAAGACAGGCCAAATAGCATTAGTCATTAATTTTCAGCAAGCTGTGCTGATTTCCGGTTAAAATGAAAAAATGTTAATGTGCAGTGGTTGTGACAGGCTACATGGCAAAGTTAAGCGAACTTTCATATTACGCAAATGAGAAGTGAAGCAATTTAGTACAAGCAGGAGTAGTGGAGGGTTACGTGTTTCTTTTTCCGCTGTAACTTTGAAACATTTTCCAACTTGCTGCTCTTATGACTTCTACTGTTCTACTGTATATTTCAGTTTTCAGTATGTCAAACATGCACATTTTACAAAATTGTAAAATAGCTACCATGACACACTAGTCGACAGTAGTACATACAACACTAATACGTATCAGAATTTTCCTCCATATTTTTCTTTAACAAAGCAAATGATTTGTGGTCATAGGGGTCTCTTTTTCTTTACCTGGTTCGAGTGAAAATCCCATTCACACCTGCTGCTACCAGAGAAACCATGGCAAAGTGATTAAACTAAAGACAGCATGTAGCAACCAGTATAGTAATATAGTTTAGCGACTGCAGTTAATCTAGAAAGTTATCCAAGGTAACATGCTTTCAACATGTCAAGTGCTTCCACTTTTGCAAAAGGCTGTTGGGATTTAACCTAGGCTCTGCCCTTGTTAACTCAGGGAACCGTCACTCAGCAAAATCATCCATCCATCCATCCATCCTCTGGAGTAAAAATCGAACATTCAATTATGTGCTATTACATAACCTGTGTAATACTTTCATTATTAATAAGTTCATCCTTTTAGCTTTCTATCATATATCCTACATCCACCACTTTGGATAGCCATAACAGTCTGCTGAAGGAAAGAAACACACTATACCTCGTCCTTCCTTTCCTGCTTTCCACTCCACACCAGAGCCGGAGTCATACGTTTGTATCCTTCAGCAAGAGCGAAACACTTTTTTCCCCCTGCTTCAGTTTTTCTGCTGTTATTTATGGAAGCAGATAAAGCTTCATCTTGCACTGATTTTACCTGGTTTCCTTCATTTAGCTGAGATCTAAGGTTTTGTTGGCTGTGTGTGAGCCCATGTACGAAAGCTTTGACACTTGCAGCAAAATTGAAACAATGAGTGAAATGACAGATTGAGGAATAAAGAGTTTTGTTGAAATACCTCTGTGATGCTGATTTTCATTGAAAAAAAATTAAGTTATAAAAAAAACTAGTCTGTCTTCATTATTGGACTGAATGTTCAAGTTTATTTCTCAAAATATGGTTCAAGGGAAAAAAAAAACTCAAACATTTTCAAGAAATGAATCAAAGCCCTTTTTCTCTAGTTATTTTGATAACCAAAAATAAACGCAATGCAGCCGAGCATTGACCATGTACTGTATTAAACACAATTCAGAGTTTTATTACAGTAGCTTTACATTTCCACACAGCAGGACAGAAACCATCCCAAACTAGCTGCTAGCAGTGCTGTGGTCATAGACGGACACTGATGAGGGCTCTAACATGATTACCTCTGCTTTACATACAGTGTGTTAATGTTACCACTCCAACATTGATTATTTTCCTATATCAGAATATTCTGAAAAGTATGGTTCTCATACCACAGCAGTGTTACATACAGGTACCTGTCAATAAGCTTAACATTAATATCCATACAAACCTGGACTACTGTCTGACCTGTTGCCATAGAATAATCAATATTACCTGACTAATCAGAATACAAAGTGGTCTAAATGGATTTAATAAAATCGATGTACATCAGGTTCTTTTTTGGCACACAAATACCTTTAACCACTGCAAAATAGACAGCCTGCATGGATATACATTACGTTTGAACCTGTGTGGTTTTAGGACGTATTGGGCTTGCTGTAGTTATAATCTATACGTCATGTAGCATTGCAGTGTTTGTAGCCCAGAGCATAATTCTTAAGTTTTTTTTTCTCTAGAAAGTACTACAGTAATTATTCAAAAAAGAAACTATTAGAAGATTGTGAAAACCAGTGGTGAATTACTGGTCTGAAAGAAAAGCAGTCACATGGAGTTCAAAGACACCGCAAGATGCAAGCCCAAATAAAATGAATAAATGTAGGAGCTGGAGTGAAAACTAATTACACACAAACGTCTAATGTGAACAAATTTGGGCTTTTCAGGTATTGGTTAATATGTGAATGTTCCAAAACACTTTCTTCATTATTATAGGCTTAATATGATTTTAAGGCTTCTATAGTTTATCTAGTAAACCTTTGTTTGACCTGTGTAGACTTTTCTGGGTAAGCTCTACTACAGAGTAGCCATGTTTAAAGGTGCATTGGTTAAAGGAAATGAGGACAACACAACGCATTGTGGAACAATTGTGCAAGTACTCAAAGTCAACTTCCAAGACGATGGGACATATAAAAAAAATCTCTGATTCAAAAAATTAAGTTGAAATTGCTATAATGCAGGGGATTTAATCCAAAAGGCTCCTGAGCGGTGCACTGAGGCTGGACATTACGTGATTGGTTAATTTTTGGTGATTTGGTACAATGCTAAACCATACAATTCTTTGTTTAAGAGGAAATTTCTGTGTAAATCTCATTTATATACCCTTACAAAAAACAAACAAACAGCTAAACAGAGGCTAAATTAACCAGCTTAAAGTAAACAACACCATGTTGGTATAAACAACTTACACATACACAACGATAAAACTTTACCTTCACTTATATCTGTTTTACAACATTTACACACAAATCCCCTGAAATAAAATTCACATTTTCATTAAAATAATAATGAGATTACAGCATTAAACGATCAGTGACTATTTTTGTTCCTCTGGTACACATGGAATGTTCGAGTTGAACTGCCCTTTTTTTGTTCCTTGCAACTGCTGTAGAGGGCCAGCAGGTGATGGTACTGAGGCTGTTATTGATGCTTCTTGTTGATTCCATTGTGTGTGTGATTCCTACAGAGAGAGACAGACAGAGAGTTGAATGAGGTGAATGTCCTTGGTATATCATGTTGCTTGAAATTGGGAGAGATAAAGCCAGGCCTCATGCCAGCTACGTGCAAGTCGGCACTTTGACCTTATTTGTATGTCCTGCAGGTCAGGTAAAGTTAGACAATATTAGGCTTCATCAGACTTTATGCGACTGTGTAAACCCAGACCACATTACAGTTGATCGAATGCATCAGAGCTTATTAAACTAGCAGTCTCTACAAGACTATCAGACCCTATGATAATCCAAAACACAGCAAGACTTTAATAAGAGTTACAAATCTGATGAAGAAAAATCACTGATAAATCAGTTCTATTTCCCCCTCACTCACCCTTCTCCAGAGTGCTGATTTCCTGAGTCATGCCTCTCGGCCTCAACCGATTCCTCTGCCTCGGTTTCTTCATACTCTCGTACGTCATTGATTCCCGTCATCTGCCCAGTCAGGACCCTCACCACCATCTGCAGGATGAACTGCATCGCACACACAGTTGGGGATGAGTTTAGTGAATGATCTCCCTCACGTCTCGACTCCCCACAGGAACGTGTCATTAAAAAACACGATGAGCGCTGCGCCGATTCTTGCATCGTCTTAAATTCAAGGTTTATGACTGTGTGAATTTGTGCATCCAAGACAATTTAGTTTTTTGTTACTGAAAATATGTCATCCAATTTAACACTTATAATGATTTAATAACAGCTTATCTTTTAGATTTAGCCTGGTCTGCCTTTATGTCATGAACGAACTAATACAAAACTAATAAAAAAAATATGACTATGACATACATCACATTGGGCTTTTAACTCTAAAATTGTTGCGTGTGGTCTATTTGGGCTGATTTATAACATGCATAGGTTCCCTCAAAGGAGAAATGGGTCTAACACGATCTTATGGGTTAAACACGATTATTGCTGCACGTTTAATTCCATTAAAAAAAATCTTTAAAAAAAACAAAACAAAAAAACATATCAAATCATATTATAATCGCAATTATAGACCTGTGCAGTTATTTAATCGCAAAAGCCTGCAATTTATTACAGGTAATATATTCATAGAAAGGAATTTATGTAGGGTTTGTCAATGGTTTAAGTATTTGCTTATTATTATTTATTTAAATAAATATTACTAATTATACTATTACTAATTTTGCTAATATTAAAAACTTTAGTCATGCATACTGCTAATTAGACACCTGATCTGTTTCTCTCTCTGTGTGTGCCAACACATCTTAGTCAGAAAACTTTGCTGTCATACCAAGTACGCATTTGACAGCAGCCTTTTTTTTTTCTTTAAAGTTATGTTTCAGTTCTGTTATTTTGCGATAAAATGTTTTATCTGCATGAAAAATGCTTTTTATATAATTTGTCTTGTTAGGCTAATATAATACCAATTAGCTAGAACTAGCAGATCTGAAGACAATAAGGTTAAACCTATTTGTCAAATTCTACGCAGGACTGAATTCAAACCAGGGGTCAAAAACTGAACGCTGACAAGTTCAATGAGTTAGCTTTGTAAATAGTGAACTTATCTGCATGCAGTGTGATGATAACGTGATTATGATTTGATGATGGAGAAGGTTAAAAATAGGAATGCACTGGAGACTCTGTGTGTGTGTGTGTGTGTGTGTGTGTGTGTGTGTGTGTGTGTGTGTGTGTGTGCGCGCGCGCGGATGTGTCTCTTTGTCAAGAAAGTTTGTTTTGCATAGCAAAATTAGGGCTTGTGTTTTGCATTAATGATCAGGTGCTCTCAGGTGACCTCCGCAGTTGCTAAATTATGCGTGCTAGAAATTTTGGCAGTTAATTTTTCAGAGCCAGTGTCTTACCAGGAACCAGTAGATGTTCATGAGCAGCAGTGCAAACAACAAAGCATTGAAGAAAAAGTAGAAAGGGAGGTTGGGGTAGGACTGCAGGCTGGTGATGAAGGTGGTGTGCAGCACTTTGAGGGGGAACCAGTACAGTCGGAACCAGAACCTGAGGAGGAGAGTAAAAACGGGAACAACAGTCAGAAAAATGATGAGAATAAAACCAAAGCAATGGTTAACAGAAACAATAAAAATGGACTCAGGATTCTTATCTTGACAAATATGAATTTGTCTTCATTTAAAATGACAAACCAATCGTTTAGTTTATCCAGGTTTATACCACATCATTGTTCAGTTCTAATTGGTCAAATGATGTTGGTTAATTTTCTCTGACAGTTGTGCTGCTGCTCATTACAGTGACAAGAAAAAGAAATGACTATTTATGACCGATATAATGCAAGTGAGACCAGGAAGTTGTTTTGTAACTGTTCCACAACAATAAATGTTACTATAAATGGAAAAAAGGTGATGCTACAGCCATCTGTATCTGGGACTGAAGAGAGTGGAATGGCTCACACCAGCGAAAGGGGCGGCTGGCGCTTTCCTAAGACTGTTACGTCGCCTTCTAACAACAGGTCGAACAGATGCAGTTGGCGGATTAACATGCCTTGGATAAAGAACATGTTAGCTTACACCCTGCTTGTTGGTAGCTGTGGCTGATGGGGAGAACTGAACATAGATACAATATGGAGAAAATCGGGGAAAATTAAAGAATTTTAATTAAAGAAATGAAACATTATAGCATATGCAGTCACTGAAAAACTCTACATCAACTTATTATTTTAATTAAAGTTTGCAACATCTGTTTCTTAAACATTTTATAATCCATCTATTCATGAGAAATCAAACAGAATGTCAAAGTACAATCATCAAGTGCACCAGCATCTATTGTGCTCAATGTGGAATCCATATTTTATATCTTTTAAAGGGCTTTTGGTATGTCTGCTCACTTATTGCTTTCATTAAGTTTGTGGGGAGGCACAAATTCTTGCCTCGAGTCGGAGTTTGCACGTTCTCCCCGTGCTTGGTGGGTTTCCTCCAGGTACTCCAGTTTCCTCCCACAGTCTAAAGACCAGCAGATTAGGCTAACTGGTCATCCCAAATTGCCCGCAGTGTGGGAATGAGAGTGTGAGTGTGTGCATATGATCATGTTTTATGTTCTCTTTTCCGCCTCTGCTGAGTGATTGAGTCTCAAATCACAAGCAAGTGTGTGAGTGAATAAGGTGAACAGTGGAACCATTTATTTATTATTTTTTAATAACTTGTGGCGGAATCTAGTTTGTGTTTTATGTGCAAGACTCACCATGTGAAGCCGAAGCCCAAAAAGCCCACACTGGAAAGGACATCGTTGATCAGGTAGAATTTTCCTCCACGCATCTTAAAGTAGACGTTGAGTTTTGTGAACTCTAGCAGAATATCATTTAAGTCGTGTAGGAACAACACGACTAGCCCGATATTATGATACCTTTAGGAAGAAGAAGATAAACACAACAACATTAGTTGACTTTAGACTGTAGTGTAACGAAACAGAGTCTGAGAGACACATGAAAAGTTTGCAACCTCAATGCTGTAACATTTAAAAAGAAATATCTCTAATTTATTAACCGAAGTCTAAAGAGTTAAAAACAATGGAAATTCTGTAACAGGACCTATAGAAACATTAAGACAACACTAAAATGGGGTAATTAAGTAAAGTAAGTAGATAAAGTAGGACATTTAATATTCGTCTTGAGTAACATATTAACTTTGTATTTATCAGTGACTTCTTTCTTTTCTTCCCATCTGAACATTGTACTGTAAAGGAGATTTTAAGCTTTTTATTGAGGAGTCTTGTAAAACGTCAGAAAACCTGATAAAACATGTTCCACTTTTCCAAAGTTGACCCTAACTGTTACAACTTATACCACAACAATATGACAAATATGACACTTCTATGTACAAAAACATCGAATTGAACAGATCTACAGTACTTGCAGTTACATAGAATTATATGAAACATTTGTAAGACAAGTTAGTTCCTGTTCTCATTTACACTACAGCAGCTATAAGGAGTTAGCAAGTCCACCCGAATATAAACATGTCTTTCCATAAGATATTGCAAAACCCAAAGTTGCAGCTTTACCTTAGATTTAAAGCAAGTTATTTACCGATTTAATTGCTTTTATGTTCATTAAAGTTTAAAAGGGGGGACATGGCCCACTAATGTATTCACAACTGTGTTCTCTGACCTGAAGGCATAGGAGAACCCAATCAGCGCTAGAGTAATGAAGTGATGCAGCAGCATGACGGCAGAGTCTTTCCTCCATGCATCCATGTACATAGTGGCGTAGATGGAGTGGCCGTAGAAGCTCCCCTGGATCAAATAAGCAATGGTGATGTCCATGGGCACCTGCATTCCGCTCGTCCAATCTATTGATCAATTATTCATAATACAGATATAATACAGTATCGATTAGAACACTTAAATTATTTTTAGGCGAAGGATCAGGATCTTTCCTGATGTTAACGTTGTAAAACTAAATCGGTCTGAGGAAGCACTTAAGAAACCCAACTATGAGAACAGGAAATAAGTGGGGCAGCTCCAACACCACACATTTTTGGCTGGTATACCCCTATCAAGATCACACAGAACAGCTGCTTTTACCACCTGGAACTTGATTATTTTCCTGCAACCTTATGTCCCAAAAATGGGTTTATCCCTTCTACAGTTCAGGTCAGATTAGGGTTTTTGTTTTACACATTTGGTTCTAAACATTTTGTTTAGTACAAGTTCAAGGCCAAAGATATGCAGATACAATTTAAAAACTGGTTGTTCATTATCTCGTTTCCCCTCTCATCTATTCCAACCATATAGCATTCAGCATCACCAATCACCAGCCTCATCATCTATCTTTTTAAAAACCTGCTTCTAACTGGTTCATGCTTTTTAAGCTTAAATGATTTAATTGTCACTTCATATATCGCCAAAGAGACTAAAAAAATTTGAGGGTTTTCTTTGTTTGCTTTTGAGAACTCTTGGTCTTATTAAAAGAAGTAGATCCTATCATGAGAGCAAAAAGATTACATTGTCACTAGTAACTTTTAATTAGGCACACATCAATAATGATTGACAAGTGTCCCCAATAATCATACCAATTTAAAAAAGGCCCAATACTAAATTCCACTAGCATTTAAGTCTAATGTGAGTTTGTCGCGCTAATGAACAGATAAGAAAAATATGGCAGCAATCTGGAAATATCAGGTCAAGTAGAGGAACTACAGCATCTGCATACATTGCAACACACACACCCATCTGAAACTGAGAACCAAGCGAGGAGAGTGGCTTGTTTTTTGGTTTCCTATTTTGTTGTGATCTTAAATGCATGTAAAATGCATTATCTGAGGAGGATTTCAGCTGGAGCATTAACAGACACACTTTGGGGGAGATCCAAGGCCTATGTCTTGTTAAAAAAATAATAATAAAAATGTAGGACCTTTAAGTTTTTTGTCACTCACAGATATCCCTTCAAAATAAAGTAATGAAAGCATTAGACATTGTTTAAATATATGTTTTGTTTAAATAAATGTTCAAGTTTAAACATTACGTTTCTTACTGTAGTCTCTGGAACATATGACTAATGTACGTCTAATGACGGAGAGTCCAAAAGACTGTAACCATCACCCTGCCCAAATGGACATCCATTTCCATTCTGTTTTTATTCATCTTTGAAATTAATCATAGCTTCTGAATTTGTAATATATTTATTATTTGTTAGGTTCTGGAAAAAAGAAGGTGAAGAAAATTTGACATTTTGACTTTGGGGCGCTCAAGACTGTTCCACCCTACAGCCAAAAAAAATTATAAAATAAAATGATCATTCAAAATCATTAACGTTACAGTATGTGAGAGTGATGGGAGAGAATGACCACAGAGGATGTCTAAAAAGCTGTTAGTGTAATTACATGCATTACGTCTGCTAATGTTTATCGATCACATTCTCCTCTAGAACTCGAGCCAAGAGCCGGAGTGCTTTCAACGTCAACAATAAATAAGTGTTTCCCAGCACAATACACAATGCTCACATAAAATGCTTACACATTTACCCGAAAAACTCAGATTGGCGCTAAGTGACCAGAATACTGTTTTTTCCATCACTGATGCTTTAAGGGCAGATGGCTGGATGTAGGATGTATGTATCATAGGGGTGCATCATTATGCCAAAATCATAGCTCGGTTTGAAAATCGCATCAGGGGCAATCTGGATATTTTGATTCATATATATTTTCTCACATTTTATACACATTTCCATAATTTTCTTTTGATTCTGTAAAGCTGCTTTGCAACAATGAGTATTGTGCTATACAAATAAAATTGAATCAAAGTCAAAGTTAAGTATTTTTTTCAGTGAAGTAAAAAGAAAACTTTTTCCACCATTTATTATAAATTTAACTAGCAAACAGAGGCAAACTGGTCATTATTTGCTAGGCACATAAGGAAAAAAGGAAGCATATACCTTTGTTTAACATAATCTACCTAATAAATTATACTGTACAGACATATTTCTTTGCTAAAGAAAAGAAAGACTCTAACAAAACCCAAAGATCAGAAATCGCATCATTCCAAGCGTTGAATTAAATACGATTAGGACATAATGTAACATTATATGTAAAATAGTCTTTTTTGTCTTCCCAAATTGATATTTGAATCTTTTCCTACTGTATGTGCTGCCTTGTGCGTTTACCTTGCCTCTTTTTTCTGATATCTAAGTGTGCAGTATTGCATGAGCATACGAGTATGTATACACATGCAAGGTGGAAGAAAAAGAAAAGAAAAAAAAATAATCAACATAGGTGCTGTGATCAAGTTATTAAAGCCCTGCAAATCATCTGCTGTTCAAGTGCCCGTGAATGACCTGTCATTATAGAAAACAATTTATTACAATGGGCACATTTATTATATATTAACCTGTGATTTGGTATCATAGCTGCCGTTACAGAAAATGAAGCAACTTACTGTAAAAGACAGAAGATGGGTTGTGAAAGAAACGATAGTCGCAGAAGAAGAGCAGGTAGGTGCTATAGGACCACGACATTGTGTAGAAGACCAGCTTCCAAGCACTTTCTGGCATCTTCGCCACATCTTTGGGATGGAGACGACACCACTGGCCGAACGGCTGCAACAGACAACATGCAGATTCTTAGGATTTAATACCAGATTGAAATTTATTTTACATTAACAATATTAAGTACAATCCTGTTGCGCATTTTAAATTAATTCCAGAAGAAAACATTTTCAAAACTTCAGAACAGAATCATTAGAAAAGACTTTTGACAATTTAGATTTTTGTTCTGATGGCATGCTTTTCTAATTGCTTAGTGACATACCACAAGAAATAAAATGCTACTTATGCCCACAACATTTGTGCTTGGGAACCACCATACAAATAATGTTAGCATTTTATGTGACTTTTTCTGTCCTTTATTGGATTTTTGTAAATATATTGACACTTTTACCATAAAGTGACATCTCTACCATTTGGAAGAAGTTTACTGTATACTGGGTGCTGTGTAAAAACAAAAGGTTTGTTATTACTGTCAAGTAGAGCTCAAGTAGACAATCTGATCATTTATTTAGCTGTGACTGTCACTAATTTCTATTAGCATTTGGTAAATGTTTGTGCCGTTTATATTTCCTTATTAAATATATCCATATAACAGACTAATATACGCAAGTGTTCTCAGACACTACAAACTGGTCTCAGATTCCTGTAAATGGACACGAACTACTGTCAGCACATTACAGAAAAGACCTTGGTATTGAGGTGCTCACTGACTCAAGTTCCTCTGCTTTGAGGAACTGGAAGGTTAAAAAAAAAAAAAAAAAACTGACAATAGCTGACTTGTCTCAGATCACGTACTTCAAGTGCTAAAAACGTATGACATGCTTCATGGCACATTTCTCTGCATGCCAAGTGAGAAAATATGCAAAAGAGTAAAATGTGTAGAGCAGATATTTTGTGTTTTAACACGAACGGCTGTGGTGGATTTATTTTTTTTTTTGGTCCATTGTAGGGATCTTGTAGAGTGTGATGAGTGCTGAAATTACAGTTTGCTATTTGCACATCTTTGCATTTGAACTTTTTATATATTTTTGATGATGGTTTTTGAACAGGGAGGGACAATAAGGATTTCAAAGAAAGATAAAGCAGATGTTTTTAAACTTAATCGTTAAAGAAGTTAGTAGCAGTTAAATTAGATTTATCGAATCTATTAACATGCCATCAGTAAAGTCTGGTTGCTTTGTTTAAGGTCAGACCTTAGAAATACACCGGCTGGCCAACAAATTAACATGCTAATATTTTGTTGGACCGCCTTTTGCTTTGATTACAGTATGGCACACTTTCACAGACATTATTTCCATTCAGAGTCGCATTAATTTCTCTCCATTATCTTGTTTTCAAGATGGGGGAGTCGGACTGCTGTAATGCCTTCTACAGTACATCCAGGTGGTGATTTATTATTTATTTAATTTTTGGCTGGGCATGTTAAGAGTTATGTTAGGGATAGACATGGAGGCTTTTTCCTGGTGGAAGCTTTAAGGTTGTGCAATTTGTTAAGTTACAGCCTATAGATGTGTATGTATGTGAGAGTATCACTAGAAGTAATGCTATCTTCATTCTTATCTCTCCTTGAAAAGACTATTGCATTACGAGACATGAATGATAACTATTTACGATGACCAAGCATTCTCTACTCGTGATCTCAGGTTTACCTTATTACAATTAGTGCTGTAAGGGTGAGTGAAAGCCAGGGAGGAAATTGGGACATCAAACCACACTAAGGCATCAAATGACACCACTCTTGTAATTAAGCCACAAAAAACTCATAAGTCTGAGAGACGGTCCACTTTGAAGTGCAGTGTCTCTGGTCTGCTCAGACGGCCGGCTGTTTTGCGAGAGGGCTAAATACTAATCCCACATGCATCCTATCATCCTGGGAGTATTTATAGAGACCAGCTGTCATCAGTTTGTCCCTATACTCCTCTTCAACCTAACACTCCAGCTCCATCTTTTAAACACATACTCATACTGTTGTTGCTGATGATAGGTAATCCACCTCGGAGTTCTACATTCTACTACTAGGATGTGTTTGATGTTATTAATAGTCCTATTTTTGTGCTATTCAATCAATTTTTATACACACACACCAATATATATATTAGTGATGCGCGGGTCGGGTATTTTTCCAACCCGCTGGTCCCGCTTTTATGAAATTATTTGGCCCCCCCCACCCCGCCCCCCACCACTGT
>JAQMYG010000007.1:15353195-15366878 GCA_030014215.1 Clariallabes teugelsi
AAGTCTCCTGGGATAGGCTCCAGGTCCCCCGCGACCCTGAACACAGGATTAAGCGGTATAGAAAATGAATGAATGAAAAAAATGGAGCCCATAAAAAAAAATAATAATAAAAAACACAATGCATAGACTGCTTCATCCTGAAAATGCTGGAAATCTTAACAGCTGTACAACTGACTGTTACAAAACACTGACATGGGAGACTCCTTTCATAAAATGTTACATAAAGACATTTCTCCTTACATAAAACTTTACCATAACATATTGCAATATTAAACTATTAAATGTACCATTTTGTATTCATCGATCCCCAGCTCCACCAGGTTGCCATTGTTGGGCCCTTGAGCAAGGCCCTTAACCCTATCTGCTCTAGGGGCACTGTATCATGGCTGACCCTGCGCTCTGACCCTCAGCTATGCTGGGACATGCAAAGAAAGAATTTCACTGTGCAGTAATGTATGTGACAAATAAAGGCTTAACTTAACGTATTGTACCTGTAATGAATTGCGGCCTTTTCCGATTAAATAATTGCACAGGTCCATATTGTGAGTCTAAATTTAATGCAATTAATTCTGCATCACTACTAAATATTAGAATGAGCGAATGAATCTAAATTTGTAGCTGCACTATTGTCATGGCTGTTGTTATTTAAAAAAGTTTTTAATACCATCTTCTGACCAAACAGCCATGTTGAAGACTACTGTGCCATTACTGATGAAATTGTGTAGCTTGGAATGGTATTTAAAAAACAACTTAATAAAAAAAACAAAAGAAACTTGCCCTTTGCATCCCAGGACTCATATCCAACATATCCAAGATTAAACAGCAGTGATTTGAAGGCCACTGAACTGGGTGGATTTGCTGCAGCAATATATACAAAGCTTTAAGACTGAATCAGATAAACTTAGAGAAAGAATTGATTACTTACAATAACTTGCAATAAGTTTCAATAAACAGATTCCCCAAAATACACAGACTACTCATGTGCTCCAATTGCAAAGAGGGTGCTTAGGCTAAATGAACACTATCGCTTTTAAAACCTAAACAAACTGCAGCCCTGCCCACACTACCCAAATTCTGTACATCGTTCAGCCAAAACATTATGACCACTGACGGGTGATATGAATAATACTGATCAGTGGTGTCAAGATCATGGGTAGCTAAAACTCACCCATGGGGACCAAAGACCAGCCAGTCCGTTCCAAGTACACAGAAAAGTCAAATGCAACACTAATCACCAAAAAGTCATTGGTGGCCATGAAAGAAAGGCACCAGTACACCCACTGCACCGCAACCCGACCACACACAGAGCCCAGTAGGCAAAGAGTCCAAGGCTGCTGACTTAGCCTCCAAGATCCACTATGGGATATGCCAGACAAACAAGTCCAATCCAATTGCTTGGGAAGCCGCACCCACAACCCACAGCATCCAAAGGATTCACTGTTAACGTTCTGGTGACAGACACCACATCACACTCCCAGAGATCCTGCAGAGCCACTCCTCAAGGGGTCAGAGCCACACACCAAAACCTAGGTGGTTTTAAGGTTAATTGATTTAAATTTATGGTTGATCAGTGTATAGTGGAAGTAGTGGTGTGCACACTATAAATGGTCAGAGACCAGGCGCACATGCTACAAAATCCCAAAAGGGAGTGTCTGAAACCAAAATCCCGCCCGCTTAATTAAATAAACCTGAAACCTTCATAAATTGTGATATTTTATTTTAACCAGTTTAACACACACACACACACACACACACACACACGCACAGAGATAGATCAAATTAATTTCTTGCTCCCAACACTGGCAGTGTGTTTTTTTTTTTGTATTCGGCGTCCATAAGATTTTTATTTTCTAGAAAAATTTTTGTTCATCTACCTGGGTTTGGCAAACGCACACAAATATCTAATTTTTAGCATCATCATCTCAACTCCATTCACCACTAACATACTACAGGGAAAAAGTGGTTTAAATATTTATTTTTATTATACTACTTATACACACACCCCTAAGCAATCATAGCAATTTAGACAATATAGGAAACATAAGTATAAATTGAACAAACTGAAATATGTAAACTAATCATGTTGTACCCATTATCTCGCTAAGATGAGGTTTACAACAAAATACCACACAGTAACTGAGCTTTATGAACCGTGATAAGCAGGATTGTAGCTGTTGATACAGTGGTCAAAGTTCTCAGATAATTCATTAAACTGAGAAGCCTTGAACTACCAGACACACACACACACACACACACACACACACACACACACACACACACAGACAGACAGACACACAGACAGACAGACACACAGACAGACAGACACACACACATTATCTGCAACACAATCTCATGTATCACTGCTCACTCTCTCCAGGTTGGATGCTGTTTAATAAAGATGCAGTGTTAGACACCCGGATAGCATTACCAAAGCACTTGAAATATTTAGTGAGAAAGTGAACGCTTACGTGTTGATTTTTTATCCTAATGAAAATAAAGAGCTGACAAAACCTTAGTGCAAAACAAGGTACACAGATGCACGTCATGTTTTGAATGAGAACTGACACATCCTCCCATGATCCTCTCTGTCTGTAGGGCTAGAGCTTTTTCAGGAAGTTCTGCTGCATATGCACTTGCAGCAGGCATATCATCCTGCATGTCCTGATACTAATTCTGCAGGGTAAGTGACTAACCTTTGATCACAGTTCATAATCTAATCACAAAAGAAACAGAAATCGTGTCCCAAGTTGGACCTGTCCAAGGGACAAGTTCTGTCGTGCAGATTATTTTAATAACGCATACAAAAATTGTGTTCCATAAGAATGACTCAAGTCATATTTCCAAAAACAACATACTATAATTAAGATCTTAGAGATTTAGACAAAATAACTCAATGCTAAAGAAGAAATTTTTAAATATCCTGTATTGTGCTATTTATTTCAATATAAAAAAAATAAAAACTGACTAAAGAAGACTAGACTGTACACCCAAGTCAGTAAGCAAGTAAAGAGAGGATTGGTCAGCAGGGGCAGTACTAAGAGTTTAAGACTTGGATATACTATTGTAGAACTTGCAAAGAAAGTAAAAAAAAAAACACATGCAAACTATATCCATATGTACACATCCACAATAATGAAGAGTGCAACTGTGATCTGGCCCAATCAGGTTGTATTATTATCATGCAAACTAGTATAAAAAAATTATTGAAAAAACAAAAACACCACACTCTTCACTTTATTTCTGAAACAATGTGCAGTCTGTCAAACGAGAAGAATCTAGTCAACTATTTGACCCATCAAAAACCCAGATTAACACTTAGCTTCTGGCAGATGCTACAGTCGAGTCCCTTCATGGAAATTTTTGTGTAAATCAAAATATTTAAATATTTTAACTAAGGGTGGGTCAGTAACAGGTCATGGAATTTGTGCAGGATTACTCAATCAAATAATGAAACAATTTTCAACTAGTTTTTAGACATGCTTTTGTATGTATACCTATGTTTGCGAGTATGTGTGCGACTTTTAGTATGTGCTAATATACTTTAGTAATATGAGTTTCACAGGTTGTACTTTTTAACCTGTGAATTTTCAAGGTTGGAGCTGTGTCAGAGATTAGCACTTGATTATTGAACTCTTCAGGCTACCACTAGTGTAAGCTAGTGTATATCCTTATAATAATTGTGTGTTGGATATTAGACGCACTAAGCAAACCTGACCAAGCAGCAACTTACCACAAACAGGTTAGACGTCAGAGCCCATCTCAGACTGGTCCAGATCACCACGCAGAGAAAGAACAGCAGGATTTCTTTTGGGGTGAGGTATGCATGGTGCAGCAGGGTCTGTATAGACAGTCTGATGCCACAGTCCTTACAGTCTCTGTAGGCGTCCAGTGAAAAGCTGTATGCTGTGGAGAAGAGCTGCAGGTATCCCGGCATGGGCTCCTCCACTGCCATGCTGTCTAACACACCTGGAACTTTTTTAAAAAAGAGGTTAAATAGTGTGTTTTTAAGGCTGCAAGCTTTCTTTTAATGGAAGATTTGAGGCTTTAAACTTCTCAGTAGGACCTAGGTATGTCCTTCCACTTAAAATGGTTTATCTGTGTAATAATGCACTCCTTTATTAGACATCCAGGTTATAATAGATTATAAAGGTCTACCGAATTATTTAAGGTGTCTTTAAAAAATAAATAAAGTATATCAAATGATAAGTTAGATGCACAGCAGTATAATGAGGTAAAGTGAATAAAAGAGTCGGTTAAGCTCAAACAGCACAGGAGCGGCTCTCGTGCTCCGAATAAATGGCGGACGCGCGCGCGCTATTTCCCGTTAGATCGCCGCCCCGGCGCTTCATGAGAAGACATCCACATGTCTGTCTACAGCTCAAATCTCCTGTAATCTGCTACTAATCTAAAATAAAATAAAAGAAGTGAAAATCCTAAACAGTCCGCAGCTGTGTGGGAATCCGGCTTCAGCTGGTGATGATAATGATGATCCGCTTTCAGCCCACATTGTGCTTTTTATTAAACTAAAAATAATTTTTAAAACGGGTTTATTTTAAGTATACCTCGCTGTACATCCACTAAACAAAAATATTCCAATTATTTCTTTTAAAAGTATATAAACACATATGAACCGCATCTACAGGTGCTCCCGTTTGACTGTCCGCTTTCGCAAACGCATACAACATACATCACGCTTTAAAAAAAAAAAAAAAGAAAAAAGAAGGGGGCGCGTGGACAACGTTGCGTCGTGACGTCATGACGTCGCGTTACAAGCCCTCTGTAACGGCTCTTCCAACTATCCACAGTAAGCAGTCTGCAACTTACTGAATGCTAACCGCCGTAAAACAAGAAGAACAAAGTGTGGTGGCTACCCCAAAACAATACAAATGTTTAATTGTTAACATTTTAAAACAATATTTAACGGAATAAAAGCACAACATACAAGATTCAGGTGTAAGAGATTTAGGAAAAACTAAACTTCACTCACTCACTCGTTATCTATACCGCTTTATCCTCTATTCAGGGCCGCGGGGACCTGGAGCCTGTCCCAGGAGGCTTAGGGCACGAGGCGGGGTACACACCCTGGACAGGGTGCCAATCCAGCGCAGGGCGCACACACACACACACACACACACACACTCATTCACACACTACTAACAGAACAAAAAATAAACAAATAGATGTGCAGTATAAGCAAACGTAACAAAGAACATATAAATAAATTAAAAACAATAGCTAGAACAATAAAAGGAAAGAATAAAATAAATAAACTAAATTTGGGGGGAAATCACAATGTGGCAGTATAAAGTGTCACAGGGGGCCTGGAGCATATGCCAGGAGACTTAGGGCAGGGTACATCCTCGACAGGGTGCTAATCCATCGCAGGGCACACACTACGGGCAATTTGGGAACATCAATTAGCCTAATCTTTATATCTTCGGACTATGGGAGGAAACCAGAGCATCCAGCGGAAACCCACCAAGCATGGGGTGAACATGCAAACTCCACGCACAACAAGGCGAGAATTGAACCTGGCCGGGAATCGAGCCCGAACCCTGGAGGTGCAAGGCAACAATGCTAACCACTAAGCCATTGTGCCACCCCATAAATGGTTCTCTAAATTTGTAAAATGTGTAAGAATGTATGTTATAATGAAGGGAAAAAATTAAATAAAGTTACTATAGCAAATACAATTTGTTGTATAAACACTGAAATAATTGAACACAGATGATCCTGTGTACACGCCCATCTTTGGCAGATGCTAATGAATAGTAATGAGTATGCAAATGTAACTGTCAGAACATGTCAGAAATCCAAACAAGTGATTTTTCTTTGCAGATTCTGTAAAAAGCTTGTGTCCTTTTCTGCAAGTTGGCTCTAAGTCCTCTTTTTGAAAAAAAAAAATATAATGTGGTCTCAGGTCATGTAATTTCAGTGTCATGGGAAGGGAGGTTGGGCCTAATTAGCATACTAAAAGTGCTGGCTGCACAAAACAGTTTTCAAAAATTATCATAATTTTTATGAATACTGTTTTTATTTATTGTGTAAAGTTGTATGTGTTGTATAATCTGATCATTTTAAAATGTAAATTTTGAGACAATAACAGAGAAGATTTGTAGTTATAGGAAAAACGATAGTTTAGGATGCGATTCAGAAAATGTACATTTATGAGTGTAGAATTTGGCGGGAACTTTCTATGGTAAATGAAGTGAAGGTGACATAAGATAAATCGTTTGCAGTTTGAGTTATCCAACAAAACGTTTTCTAAGTAAATAATAAATAAACGTTGAGGACGCTAGGTGCTGTTAGTGCTCACTTGAACTTTGATACATTTATATTAGGATCATGGCCATAAATTTCAGAAAGATGTCCATAGATTCATATACAGTCACTTATCTGGATTTGACCTTAACTTTGGGGATCTGTTTTTGGTGTCGATGTTCTTGGTGTGGGTACTCATTTTTAAATTCTCAAACTTAAATTGGAATTGCCAATTAATCTAATCTCCATGTCATTGAACCTCTAGCCTAAGTATTAAAGTAAGTATTTTCTACAAAAATGCAAGTTTAGAAAAAACTAAACCCTGCTTTGTCTTTTGTAATTACATTAACTAGGCCCCTATCTGATTTTTATTTAAGCAATTAAACTTTTATTATTATTATTATTATTATTATTATTATTATTATTATTATTAATTATTTTTTAATTGTATTTCTCCACCTTGTTTTTTCCTGACTCTGTTTTGGTGTGTTATTGTCTTGAGCTCTTGTATGGAAGCTTATTATTTAATGTGAATATTTATTATTTTGTGATTTTACTGCCATTTGCTGTTGTAATTTGTTATTTGAAGTGCTGGCCTTTTATTCATTAGTGTAATCTGATGCAAAAAAAACATTTATACTGATCAGCTGTGGGGTCATGGGTAGCTCATTGGCGAAGGTTTTGGACTACTAATCAGAAGGTCCCAGGTTCAAACCGACATAACCGAACTGCCACTGACTGGCTCTTAAACCCTCAAAAGCTGAGATGTATAATGAGATAAAATATGTAATTCGCTCTGGATAAGCACATCTGCCAAAAAAGTTGCAAATGTAAATGTAACTTAGCATCTATCAGCTTGATAATGTGGGTTATTAGTATAGGATACATATATACAGTATATACTGTATGTATATATATATTATACTGTATATAGCGCCCCTAGTGTACATGTGTCCACTATTCACAACACATGCTGAAGGGTAAAAAATCCTGGCGTCTCATATTCTAAACCAAATTAATCACATACTAGATGTCAACTTTATAAACGTGCAAAGAGGATATTATTCAGTACATGGTATATTATTTTAGTAAGATTTGTGCCATCATATTGTAGAGGCATGCATCTTTCGGTGTGCAGTGTACAGTGTGATCCACTCTCTGTGTGTTTATATACAGTATTTCTGTGTTTCTCTGTTCTATTCAATTTAGCAACTTCAAAAATATCACAAGGTAAGGTAAACGCATGTTTTTAAAAATATATATATATAATTTAAAGTCTACAAGTGCAATTAGGTAAGTAGTTTTACATTTACCTTCAGGCAGTTGTCAGACGCTCTTATCCAGAGCAATTTATAAAAGTGTTTTGAAGTTTCCGTCATTGGACAGATCCTTACACTGAGTTACTAGGTTACCCATAAGTACAGTACCATCAGTCAACTCTGTTAGGATTTAGTTTTTGGGGTGGGTTTAACCCAGTTAACCCAGTTTAATCTCAATTTTAGCTGGGTTTTAGCATGTACTTAAAATAAATGATTGCGCCTAATATATAAAACCCCACAAACCCAACAATCATTCAAATAGTAATTAAATGAGTAACCTTAAAGAGTAATTGAAATAAAATAAATTAATAGATTAAATAACTTATTTCGCAGAGCATGAGATTCAGAGGACTGAACTAAAAATACAGTAGTTTACCCACTGCCCTGACCAAAAAGCTTTTCAAGCACATTGACGACAAATCTACAGACATGTTCGACTTGAGTCGAATGATGATGAAGTTTAACCAAAGTCAAAGAACATGAACTGAATGCACTTTAAATATTATCAGAGCTTCATTAAAAACAAATGACTATCACTTTAATTAAAAATTGTAGGTTGCACCCTAATGCATCATTTCTCATACATCTCATACAACCACAGATTTCCTGATGGGAATGATGGAACACTGGGCAGTGACTGTAAATTCACTAACACCTTAAATTCACTAACACCTCAATTCTATGAAGCAGGGGAAAAGAGCAGTGAAAAAAGCCAGGTACAGAATACTAAAGTGTATACAATAGTGAAATGTACAGAATACTGAAATGTACAAAATACTAAAGTATATAGAATAATGAAGTACTGATTAACTTTTAATCCTTTGGTGAATATAATGAGCTGACCTGATTGTAGGAGCTATTTAAAAAAAAAGCACACAAGAAAACATAGATTACATTTACAGTAGGGCATTAAGACAGTCAGCTGAGTTCATTTTACCGCCATATAAAATGAACATTTTATAAGCATAGACTACACCAAGTAGTGAAGTGACACCCAGATAACACTGCCTTCGGTGATCTCTGAACTGACTGTTCTTGATCCAATTCCATTCATTTCAATATTGTCTTTGCTAGATGCAAATCAACAATATGACTCTACTTAAATTGTGACATTTTTGGCTAGATAGTATAGTTGATAAAAAAAAAGTTAAGATTAAATTACACACAGATGGACTCTGTTTACTAATTAGGTGACTTCTGAAGGCAATCGGTTCCCCTGGAATTTAGTTAGGGGTATCAGTTCGAAGGGGGCTGAATCTAAATGTACGCCACACTTTTCAGATTTTTATTTGTACAACCATTTATCATTTTCCTTCCACTTCAGAATAATATGCCAGGTTGTGTTGGTCTATCACATAAAATTCCAATAAAATACATTTACGTGTTCAAGGGGTATGAATACTTTTGCAAGGCACTGTATATACCGTACAGTTCTATATGTATATAATGTGTGCTTAATGTATTTATTTATTTACTTACTTTTTTAACTAATTTATTTTGTGGTACACTCAGGTCAAAATATGAGAAACCTAGAAAAAAATAAGAAAAGCAGAAAGAGTGGCTCAGCTCACTAAACTTTTACTATTGAGCTTAAGGCAAAAAATCTGACTCTGAAACCCTGAAGGCTGTCAGGCTGACAGCTCTTACGATAAGTTACTATTATATGGATTACTTAAAAATCAACAAGTCCAGTAAAGTTATGTATTTTCCTCTTTATTGAGACATAAGTATAATAGTTCACACCGCATCACTGCAGTAATGTGTAAAGAAATGTCTGAAATAGTTTATTCAAAATCGGATAAAAGAGGGATTTGACTGTAGATATTGTAAACATTGATTACCCAGTCAACAGATCACTTTTACTGGAGGGATTAGGACGAGGACGAGGAGGAGGAGGGGGAAGAAGAGGAACAAGTTCAACAGGAAAATCTTTCCATGGTTTGCTGGGACAGTTAATGGAAGTGGTATTACTAACTGTGACATTTATGTTCTGAGAGAGCTTAGGATCTGGATTCGGGTTTTCTGGAGGCGAGTCATGCTTTGCTTTTCCCTCCTGGGATTCTTCAGATGATTCCTGCTTTTTAGGTGTGACCTGAAAGTTGTGTATGGTCCTCAGTGGACTCCAACCTGGAGGACGTCGACGTGTTGCAAATCTCTGAAATTAACATTTTGAGAAACAAGAAATGATATAAAGAAGTTATATAAAGATGATTACACATGAATGCTGATAAGGTGCTGGTTATGTGTACAGTACACAGTAATTAATTTTCTCTTTAAGCAAAAGAACAAAACAAAACAAAACAAAACAAACAAAAAAAAAAAACAGAATGCTGAAGTGTTGATGGAGCCAAAGATTTATTTCTTTGTCATTCTTTTTATCATGTACTGTACATAAATAAATATACTTTCTATAACCTTTTAATGAAAGTTTAAACTTTATTTATTTTTATTAATGTACAGTATTATATTACTTCTTGTATTAATTACTAACAGTAATTTATCTATCTATCTATCTATCTATCTATCTATCTATCTATCTATCTATCTATCTATCTATCTATCTATTTCCTATAGAGAATAAAGAAACATAGGTGGAGATAAAGATCGAGATAAGTTTGCTTCCTAAGTTTCTTCTCCATATTATCACATCATTTCCTGGCTCATGAGAGGTTTGCTTTGTGTAAAGTGTTTTAAATTTATAATGAAAGTGAACTCCAAGGTGTTTTCATTGAGGAATGTACATCTGTGCAAAATAACAATGTGTAAGCAGTTTATAAAAAATAATGCTCTCATCATCTCACCACTTGTAAAGGTGCACAATTCACACTAGTGTCAGGAAGCTCATGTCTCCATGGGGCCACATCCACAGTCGAGTTGCATTTGATAAGCGCCTTAAAAAGTTCAAACAGGGACATATACAGTATGGAGAATATCAATAGAAGCAAAAAAAAAATGGTTTAACACATTAAGTTGAAACTAACAAGTAATCCATGATCTGTTAATAAATCCTTAATATTTGGCCATTTTATTAGACATTGTTTATGTACAAATGTTGCTATAGTGTCAGACATTGTCTTTGATGCGAGTGTATGATGATTTGGTTGTAGACATTTAGGATAATGGATACATTTACATATGTCAGATCTAGCCTACTATTTGTGGACATAATTCAACATAATAATATATATAATTAATCTTTATAAATTTAATTTATTATTTAAAATTAAAATTTATTATTTTTCCTATTTTTGTTTTTCTTCCCTTTTGTAGTTTGTATTTGCCTTTTTTGGAAAGTAGTTTACTGTAAGTTGCTATTTAATGTATACTAAGTATTATTATTATTATTATTATTATTATTATTATTATTATTATTATTCACTAAACATTACTTACACTTTTAACAGTTTAACTTGTGACAACATTTTGTAAAAACTTGATCAAATCTAAATCTACTTTTCCTAATTTCAGGTAAATTTTGGCCACAATCATGGTAGAACCCAAGCATGCACGGTTGTTATGACCAGTTGGAGTTGGTGTCTGCCTTTCATCTGCTTATATTGGTGATGAACATTCTACCTATTTATGTTGGAAGTACACCTTGTGAGATATTGCCTACAGTGCAACTTAAAATAGTACATTGAAAATGGCAAGCTGTGCTATACGACAGTCAAAGCTGTCAACAACGTACATTTATATAAGTTTTAAAGTTTACAGGTCAGATCAGTTGGAGCTTAGAGCTTCAGCTCTATGTTGAAAAATGTGTGTGCATTACTGAAACGTAACTATCATTTTTAGTCTAATCCTAAACTGTCAATCACCTCATAAACCATGCTGTTTCATGGATAATTAAATAATTCCCATAAAACATGTTTATCCTAAAAAAGAATATTAGGGGCGGTTTAAGGGTAAAAATGATAGAACACTATTCCTGCAATAAGTTTTGAAAATGAAAAAAATTCCACGTTTCCAGTGAGGACACTAGAGGACATCATATATTTGGCTAATTTTTAAAACTCAAGTGGCACAGCATACGTACAGTAAATGACGGTTACAAAAAATTGCATATATGAAAGCCTTGGTGGCACAGTGGCTTAGTGGTTAGCACTGTTGCCTTGCACCTCCAGGGTCCTGCTTTGATTCTTGACCAGGTTCGATTTGCACCTCCACCCCAGTGCACGGTGGCTTTCCCCCGGGTATTCCAGTGTGTGAATGAGCGTGTGAGTGAGCGTATGTGTGTGTGCCCTGCGATGAATTGGCATCCTATCCAGAGTGTACCCTGCCCTGTGCTCTAAGTCTCCTGTGATAGGCTCCAGCAAACACACCAAAAAGACCCTGTATAGAGGATAAAGCGGTATAGACGATGAGTGAGTGAGTGAGTGAGTGAGTAAGTGATGGAAGCCCTGCCAGTGTGTGTTAGCAGAGAGGCTTCAGACATCAAACAGTGCATTTTTGGATATGTCATGAACAAAAATTCAAAAAATCATTACTTTTATAACGTGTAAATTTTACCACTACTGAATTATGGGAATGACATGGCAAAAATATAGAGCTCTCAAAATAAGCATATTATTATTATTTAAATAGTAACAGTTTATTATGGATTTTTCTAACAATAATTTATTATTCATTTTAATAATAATAATTTATTTTAAAATGTTATGCTCAGTCATGTTTATATAGTTAAGGAAAATTAATTAAGTTCATCATATTGAAAATTTTTGTGGAGTAAAAAACGAATATGTCACTCTATACTGACCAATCCTGAGCCCTATATACAGTATAGTACGATTATTTTATTTTTTTAAAAAGGCAAATAAAAAATGGTTACAATGCTCTAGGTTTTAAGAGCTACCCCCTTATAATGATATGCTCCCATATATACAGTCAGTGACTGAAATCTATTGTTAATGTTCTGTTTACAATCCAACCCCTCAGCTTTCTTTCTCTCTCTGTCTCTTTGAAGCTAATATTTCATAAATGAGTTAAGAAAGTTTATAAAATGGGTAATAATTGCGGTGTAAAGCTCTTGGAAACAATTTAAGACTGAATGTCTAGTGTTTCTTGGACAGGAACAGGTACAGCTTCTACTGCAGCACAGAAAAGTTTCTTGTTCTGATTCTTACTGATTCTGTGGGGTCTGGGTGACATTCCTCACTGACGTCCTTAAAGTTTTCTTTAGTGCAGTTACTTTTCTCCATGTCAAACTGCAGCTGATATCTGAATCCGGCTATCACCTACACAAGAAAACACACACACACACACACACACACATACCGTACACACACACAGGTTTCCACTGACGTGTGCTACTATAATTAGTTATTACTTTTTATAATTAATTAGTTATACTGTAATCGTTATAATTTTTACACTGTAAATATATTTAGATTCATACACAGATAGTGTAATCAAGTTAACTCATTATCTGTATGGTGTGTGCTCAGAGAGAACTTACCTGTCTTGTAGCCCAGGCAACATTGTAGAGGAGGAAATGATGTGTATGCTGGTTATTTATGTTGGCTTTGGCGACGGAGTAGCTCAGAGGCTCAATGATATCCTCACTGTCTATTTTGATATTCTCAGGGCAGCCCAGACATGGGCGACGGGATCCTACAATGATAGGAGGCTCCACTGACAAGACAACACACACAAAAAAACACCTTCTGTATAAATCTACTGTGGACATTACAGTGATACTGAACACCATCGGGTGGTAACAGTAACTAGTGTACAGTTCATGTGCTACATAAAGCAATATAATATATAGTATAAAAATATGGTGACATTTTCTATAAGGAAACTTCATTTAACATTTATGCAAAAAGTGCCAGAGTTAAAGCTGAAACTTTTCCAATGTCTAACTTGCACGGAGGATGTCAACAGTATTTGAAAAAAGTTCGCAGGCCGAGGTCTAGAGAGAGCTGATTGGCCAAGCTCTCTCAGTGGGGAGGGATGAGAGGTACTTCTCCCCCACCAAAAAACAGTAGAATGAGTGTTATCTCCCATCTATAAGTCAATTTAATTCAATTCAATTCAATTTTTTTATTTGTATAGCGCTTTTATCAATTGTCATTGTCGCAAAGCAGCTTTACACAATCAAAAG
>JAQMYG010000007.1:15416941-15433316 GCA_030014215.1 Clariallabes teugelsi
GTTGAAAGTCCGTGTTGCCCAGCGACAGCCCCAAAACATCACTGCTCTAGAGGAGATCTGCATGGAGGAATGGGCCAGAATACCAGCAGCAGTCTGTGAAAACCTTGTGAAGGCTTACAGAAAACTTTGACCTCCGTTTACTTACAGAAAACGTTTGAAAAACAAATAAAATGGCGATTTAAATAATATTTAGGAAACTGATTCAAGTAAAAAAAAAAAGTGGTTCAAGAAAATCATTGTGCACATTTGGGGCATTTCAGAGGACAGAGGTTCATGTTACAGACAGAAACGTGTATAACAAACCTATAAATTAAGCAGCAAGCCAGGCAGGTCTGATCTGAGCAAGAACTGTGTAGAGAATCTTGTAAAAACGGTATGAAACTGTGTCACAGCTTGAGGCAGCACAGAGCCTCTGCAAATCTTAAATAATTCAATTCAATAATACTCTAAAATAATTCAATCCTTTGTGCAGACTTGTGTGTGGTTGTGTCGATGTTGTGTTATTATGAATATGTTATTACTATATTATTATAAGACTTCACATATAACTGTTTTGGTAAGATGTAAAACTCGTTAAAGTGAAACGGCGGCCCACTAATGACGAATGGAGCGTCTGCATGGAGACACAAGACATCTGTAATGAGCTGAAATTAAACATGCAGAGTCATTAATCAAACGAGCCTCCAGTTGGATCTGAAGCAGAGACATCTCTCTCTCTCGTTCTCTCTCTCTCACACACACACACACACACACACACACACACACACACACACACACACACACACACAATATGATATCATATCCATCAGTTCACCACACTTTCAGGAAACAACTCTCAGTGTCATGTAGTTATAGAAAATTAACCAACAGCAACATGGTGAGATGAAGTGGAGATACAATTACCACTCTGTTGTTGATTATTTTTCTATAACAGCCAGAGTCCTGGAGCGTTTTAGTCCTGCTATATAAAAGCAATTTCCCAATATTTGTAGTGTGCTTATTAATCACTGCTTGTCAAAGGTATGTTTCCAGTTACATTTAATGTTGTTGAATGCCACGGAACATAGAAACAGTCGTTCCCTCACCAGCCTCTCGCATTTTCACTCTTTTTATGCTCCAAAACTTATCTGTCTTGAAGACATCTGAAAATGTAAAGCTACAGCTCTACCTCTGTTACAAAGTGCTAACAGAAGAGATATGTGAAGTTTAAACACGTCTCTGCTTAGACAAACGCCTGTAAAAACATTTTAAATATCTGTTCCTGTGAGGCGTCCGCCAGACCGTATAAGTCCCTGTAAATTTACTGATATTCTAGAAATGATAATATATTCAGACCTTACTTTCTCAAGTCTTTTGAAATCGTACAATGTTGGGTGGGTTGAGGAACACTTGGGGAATGCTCTCTTATTGCACTAACTCTCATCACTCGGTCCACTCGGCATACAAATCACTCATGTCTGATTTAGAAAGTATGAGGGCTAGTCTCAGAAATCACACACATTACACTCCATGCATGAATGTAAAATCAACTCGTGAGGCAGCAGTTCTGAGAGCAGAAGAGTGCAAATGTGCATGATTTACTTGTGTGTTAAGGGCTTGCGGTTAGGATGGAGCTCCTGACATTACCTCTTCTTCTTCTGACACGATGATCATCTTCCTCATGATAATTCTGCTGCCAAACAGAGGGGGGAGACTGTGGGTAATGAAAGTGACCCATTAGTGGAATGGAGCCATCAGCCGCTGTCACCGTCTCCAAAGACTCAAAATTCAACTTGACAAGCAAGCGAATGTGCTTTCAGGGGGGAGGGAGTAACAGCATTTGGACATTTTTTTAACCTGTCGCTAACCTTCTTAAACAAGAAATCTTATTTTAGCAATTTTAGAACCAGTACAAAGTGTTTTAACAAAGATTTGTACAACGTACAATCGCCACTGAAAATCATACAAGAATCATACAAGTGGACAGGTCTGCATATTAGACCGAGCACAATAATATGAACTGGACGTACAGCCAGAGCTGTTGTTATAGAGCTGTATTACACCACAACGCTGGTGAAGGTGTTGATGAGGTGTAGCTTGCGTTCGCTGGTAAGAGCTGATGATCGATGCACATACGTTTAATATCAAAACACAAAAGGATATTAACAAATCACTCCTTCACAATGTGATTGTAAACCAAACATTTGATCACTGAAGCTAAACACTGCTTGACAGTACACATTTATTGGTAATGAAGATAAACACAGTGACAAAAAAAAGTCATACAGCCACGTATAAATCATTTATAATAATAATATTAAAAAATACCTGAACAAGTATATTTAAAAAAAATCATTACATGCTTTCCCATTATAGTACCAGTTATGATAATATCTAGATTTTACAAACAAAAATGTACCGTAAAGTTTTTTTTTTTTTTTTTTTTCCTGAAAATATACTGCAAAAATATAGGTAATGATTGAATGATTTAAAAGCATGCACATCTTAAAGGCACGAGTGTGAGGATCAGAACACACAGGCTCTGACAGATGGATGGCACAGTACAGAGTACAAACATGATGGAGCAGAACCGAAACATGAACCTTCCCCATGACCTGAGTAATCACTCACACACACACACACACACACAGAGACAGACAGACACACATATTTCCACAGGTCTATGTTGGGCAGTACTACCTAGGGAAAGGGGGGAACTGCATGATGGGTAGAGGAAGGGGAAGCAGCTAGCAGTTGCCAATTGTCCTCCCCTCTGTCCCTGCTTTCAGCAGAGTCATATTCTGAGCCGACTGAAACTTTATCCTCTTCCATCTGGAAGGACAAAACAGCTGGTTAAGGCTCCAAAACCGAAGAAAACAGGAGAACGGAGGGGAAAAAAGCGTTCTTTTAAAAAAAAAAAAAAAAAAAATTAGGAGTGAGCAAGAAAATGGCCACTGGTCCACTGCGGAGACCGTGTTGAAACGAAATCCTGCGGTTACCGTAATTTCTGGAACATAGGTCACTTTTATTTGACCTATGATTTAGGAATGGATATAATATATCTGAGTATTATGTATCATCTGTTACAGTTATGCCAGAATGCTATTCCAGATATTACGGTATGTGACACGATAAATGAAACCTGCTAAAAAACAAGCTGCACTTGCACATGTTAACAAGGGGATGTAGCTGTAGTGCCCACTAGAGGTAGTAGATCCAATTGGAGAACTTTAAACATTGTTTTAAAGGTTTTATAAAAATTGTAAGAAAAAGAACTTAAAAAAAACTTACAAGTTTGACTTATTATTCTGTTGTAAACTTATTTACTACAGAAAAAAAAAATAGATTAATGACTATTTTATAAAAGATAATCTCATGTCAATGGACTGGAGATCATGTTCTGTGCTCATAGCAATAAAGTACAACAAACTAATCATTCTTTTTTTTTTTTTTTTTTTTTTTTACAAATCTTTTTGCATATGCATTCAAGGATTTAAAAACCAAACAAACAAAAAAACATTGAAGCGGTGCCAGTTTCAGGGGTTTAGTTATAAGAGTATTGTGCTTTCTGAAGCATGCATGTTGGGTTAAGAAAAAACAAGACCTAGATTACAGAGCTTATTTCAGCTAGAGCTAAAAGACAAATGGGTGAAATGACCTGGAAAAAAGAGCATTGTGCACAAGCACAGAGGTGGAACAACAAAACATTGTTGTACGGCAGATCAGCGGTGGAACATGCGCTGGATATCCTGAATAGTGGCATAAAATTCAGACGACTTTAATTTAGATAAGAGTTTATGCTAAATTTTGCCAGTGTTTTAAAACACACCTGCTGCTTTACGACTAGAGATGGCTCTAGTTGTTTATAGGATTATATGTTAAAAAAAGAAACGGTCAATCAGAGTTAAAAAAATAATCTGACCTTATCTTGTAATTATGATAATTTCCCGCAGTGCAAAAAATGAAAACAGTTACAGTCAGCCACTCCTAACGTCAATAAATGGGGGGGGAGAGCATTTTTTAACTGAAAATGTTTACATATAACCAGACTAGTATTTTTGTCAGATTTTATCTGATTACTACTTACTATAATTTTTTAAATCTAAATTATTTTATTATTGAATACAATTATACGTATTATATAATTATTGTATTATTATTATTATTATTACTTTTATTAATTATTTAAAGATTAATAAATATTGATATTTATAGTCAATGTTTCAGTATAGATATTAAAAAGAAAAAAGCGGTATGGTGCCACCTCTATGTACAACTGTAAAGGTATTTTTGACCAACAGGTCAGGTCTGATTTGCTGCAAGTTACGGACATTGAAGTTTTGTCACCAAAATGTTTCTTTTAAATGAAATGGGATGTGCATTAGCGACATGCAGGTAGACTCGGGCAGTCATGCAGGATGAACTGTGTGACCTCTGGTATCAGCTCACTCAATGTTCCCTCTATGATTTCCAGTACTGTTTTAACACACCCTTGCTAGCTTTTACTTTTAATAGCCAGTAAATTTTAGTATGAGAAAATCAGCATCATGCCGTAATGCCGTCATGTAAAACAGTGGTTCTTAAACCATTTTGTAGAAGCAACCCCTTGTTAAATTCCATCGACCCTCTAAACCCTCCAGATTTAAATGGGTACAGGAAGATTCTTACTGTTTACTGGACACATTTTTTTAAATTTCACAGATAACATTAGGTCAAACTTGTTCTTGAGTGATTAAAGTTTAGATTTAAACCCATCCAACTGAAGTGACCACAATGATCACACACTAATTATAAATATAATTAGAAATACAGGGGAAACTTGGATTGCGAGTCACTTGGTCTGCGAGCGTTTTGCAAGACGAGCTAAATTTTTAAATAAATTTGAATTTAATAAACAAGTAAGGTCTTGATATATGAGTAGTACGCATGCGCTTTGTCTGCCAAGTGTCACGTTATCACAACTGAGCCAATTTTTCTTGCGCGCTATGGGATTATGGGTAATCGTCTCTCATGCTCAGTCCCACTGTGCATGTGTCACTCGTATAGTCAACATCTGTGCGTGTATACTGTTTATTATAACATTGTAGCACACGTGTGCGCGTGCATAAAGCAAAAGCAAATGTCAAAGCAAGCACTGATTCTGTTAGTGTGCGAGTGTAATTAGAGATGTTCCATGACACTCGCAAACACACATGGAATTTTCCATTAGTGTGTGTGAAAGTGAAAGTCATCCTACACAGTAGCCCCCTCCCTCCTCTTCTCACCTTTACACACACACACAAACTCACACTAATGAAAACACTGCTCTGTCGGAATTCTTTTCAAAGGTAAAGTGTAGGTTAATTTGTTTTATTTATTTATTTGTATTTTTTAAATTATATTTTGTATTCATTATTTTTATATTCATATTTTTGGGCTGTGGAACGAATCATCAAAGTTTCCATTATTTCTGATGGAGAAATTCCTTTGATATACGAGTTTCAATGTACCAGCACGCTTCCTAAACGAATTATGCTCGCAATCCAAGATTCCACTGTATACATGTTATAACTCTTATTAACTATGATAAGGATATGCTCTGATTACCCTCACTGTAGCAAAACAACAAGCAAATTAAGAAACAACATAAACCCCATTCTGAGGACAAGTTTTAGATTTTGTTTATTTTTAGAATTTTTTTGTTAAAAATAATTTTTCGAATAAATTTTCGAAAATGGCAGAAAGGACTGAACCAAAGAAAAAAAAACGTAAAAGGGAAAGTGTGTTAAAATAGTATTGGAACATCGCTCTCTCTCTCTCTCTCTCTTTCTTTCTGAGTTTTCTGGTTAGTTGGGTTTCACCACAGCATGCAGCACGACACTGAGGGGTTAAATGACTCTTCCTACTCTACCTAATCTTGCCCAGCTGATTCTTGGCTCTGGAGAGCGGCTGCAGAGCGATGAAGTCGTCACCTATAGCAACTCGGTTGGAGTACATCTACAGAGCGAGAGAAGGGGGTGAAAACACATAGGATCAGTAATAAGAGGACAAAGACACAGACGTAGAGCAATGTCAACACACTCACAGTTGGACATTTCACCCCTGCATTCCTGCTGGCAGTCAGTCAGTATTACAGAGAAAGGAGGCAAGTGACTGCAAACTTTACATTTATGCAAATGAACTAAAAAAATCTTTTGATAAAGAGTGAGGAGATCGGAGACGTTCATTAGAGATCAGAAACCAGCTCTGGATTTCCGTAAAGCTGCTTCGTGATGAAGTTTACTGTAAAAAATCTTGTACCCAATAAACGAACACTGACTATTTGCTGGAATTGAACAGGCAGGGCAGAACCTGAGGCATGATTTTACTTCATGCAAATGAGAAGGGAAGAACAATGTTAGCTAATCATATGAAATGTTTAGCATCACACTGTGGGTGGAGACGAAACAAAAAAAATATCCAATCATTCTTGAAGGCACTGTATTTTTTTTATATAACAGTGGGAAAACAAACAAAAAGGTTTTTTTAAATAAAAGAATAAATACAAAATTTAACTATAATAAACTAAATTACTGGGTGCACTCACCAAGTATAGTTAAATATTATAATTAATTACAAAATGATTTTCATTTGCCTTTAGATGGGTCAACCTGATTTGGGGTTTTCTAAATGAACATATGACATATCTACATGCAAAATGTGCATGATACTTTCACCAGCAAGTACCGTAGTTACCCAAGAAACCATGGCAACAATCAATGAGCTCAAGTCAGACATGCCGACTGGTGACCGATGTACAGAGGGAAACAAATGATTGAGCTCCAAGACCGAAATACTCTGCATGAAAAAATTGAAAGGAAACACATACACCTAAAAGGCGACAACACACAATCACATAAAGAAGACAGGTAAATCAGTCTTACACACACCCACACAAACACAAAATGAGCAGACAGCATCTAAAACTACATTAAGAGCCTCGGTTTTTGATCGGATGAGCTCTCATCAGAGCTTGAATAGATTTAAAGCCTTGACTGGTAACCGTCCGACCATATTATAGTCTTGCATCAGTGAGAGAGTACAAATGTGGTCATGTCACCTTTTGGGTAGACAGACATTTGAACATTATATATTATTTTATGTCCCTGCACATTCATGCGAATGTTATTATGTCATTATTTGGCAGCAACACAATGCGTTTAAACACATATATAGATGCAGGTCAGGAGCTTATGCTAATGTTCACATTAATCCATCAGAATGGAGAAAATGTAATCTCAGCGATTTTGACTGCAGCATGGTTGTTGGCAGCAGTTTGGGTCTATCAGAAATCTCCCAAGACTTTTACACACAAGTCTCGAATTTAAACAGAATGGTGCAAAAAAAAAAAAAAAACTACTTCTGTGGACAGAAACATGCTGATTATGAGAAAGGTCAGAGGAAAATGTCCAGACTGGTTTAAGCCGACAGGAAGGCTAACTTTTTAAAAAAATCTCTTTTTACAAATGTAGAGAGCGTAAAGGCATTTAGAAAAATGAAACACATCGAAGCTTCAAGCAAGGCCCATTTCATACAGCCAAGAGTATAAGACTCTGAGGCCAAAGTGGGCAAAAACAGGACAAAGTGGACGGATGAAGATTAGAAAATCATCAGCTAGTCTTCATGAAGCTGATTTATACTTCAGTGAGTCTGCCTCTGCATGCATGTTAAAAGTACTTGTATTTTCTACAGTAAAATGTATTTATTAGATATGTGTGTGATGTGATTTTAATTAAGCCTTTTTAGATTATTTTATTATTTATTTGAAGGACTTTGGGACATTCTTGTTGTTAAAGTGCTATACAAATAAAGTTGAGTTGAAGTGAGTATTCTCTAGGAGGCACTGTTGTATGAACCACGTCATAATTTAATGTATTAGAGCTCATAAATTTTTTTTTTTAAAGCAATATCTGTGTTTCGCTGTATAAGTAATAAATATTTTAGGTTTAGAAAATATTTTATTTTTGAGTTTTAGAAATCTAACTTGATTTTAAACATGAAAACTCAGATGAATAAAAGAAGGAAGAAGTAATAATTTTAACAGAAGCACCTTTAACCAGTACTTACAAATTAACTTGAGCTAGCTAGCCAGCTAACCAACTTGCTGTAAAATGAGCATGTCTTCTGGAGGATCTGTGTCCATTAGCAGAGCAATAACAAAAAATAAATAAAATCTTGCCATACTGTTTCCCAAATATCAGTTACTTGCAACAATTGATAGTTGTGCCACTATTCAGCATCACAACCCTTTCTCTTCGGTGGTACTGCTTACTTATAATGAACTACAGTTGATATTAACACAATATAACGATTGTAGTATCCCATACACAAATGCATACTACAATAATGTGATGAAATTGCTGTCTGTGAAACAAACATGAAAGCCAAGTGCTAGTGAATGTGCTCATTCACTAGCTGTTCAGTGCAAGAGTTTTATTATAGATTATAATTTATTATGAATTTGTAGTAAATACACTGCTCTGAAAAACTAACAAAGTAAAAACACATAAATGCTGCACCTTTGACCTTTTATCTGATGCCAGGTGTTTTTAATTAATACGAGTAATAAAACTTGTGAAGTCCATTTACGCAATCAGAAATGCCTCACCGCTAACCAAACAGCAGTCACCCAATGCATAGCACCAAAAAGACATACAACGTGCTCATGGGAGGACTGCACGCTTGCATGTCTACATGTTTCACATTTAACCCATAATCCCCTCTCTGTGTCATGATGAAAAGACACGTTAACACATAAATCTAAGTCTATAATGCATGAAACAATGGTAAACATGCATCATATTGTTTCATAGCGTATTCTTTGCTAACTCCCGTCCCGAGTGAGGCTTTAAACCCTACATTTCACAGCAAAGGGGAACTCGATGTGGATGGACCAGTTATACTTCAGGTCGTTATCACTCAACTTCTCAGAAAGAGGAGGAAGGTGAAATGATCATTAAATCACCACACATCTACCACAATCCAATGTTTTTAACCTTTTCTTCTTAAAGGTAAATACCAGCAAGTCTATAAAGTTTCCACAGGATGTGGTTTGTATACACGAAGGTCCTTCTATCTCAGTACACTTCTGTGAGCATGTTATTGTGGGTGTGTTACTGTGGGTGTTACTGTGAATGACGTCATGATGGTGTGCTGCTGACAAGCCATGCTGTGCTGTGCTGTGCTGAATGACATGCTTCCTCTCTGTTAGTGTCAGCTTATGCAGGGCTCAAGACAGCTAAACTCAGTGCACACACCTTGAGATGCCATTCATGCAAAACACCACATTCCATCCTGCTCTGGTCAATCGTCTCAATCGTTAGTGTTAGATGTAGTGAGAGAACCACATTCTGACCTGAGACTTCTGTGTGCTGGTGGGCTGCAGGTGTCTGTAAAACACTTTTTTTATGACATCAGGGGACAGGCAGGTGATGATGATGATGATGATGGCGAACCAGGCCGAGCCGCTCGACATCAGCTGGACAAAGACAAAATACATGTCCTGTGTGTGGAGGAATGGCCTAAGGGAAAAGGGAGGAAATGTATTATGTCATTATTCTAAAAATGCTCACATGTGCATTAAGGCAATGATAAATTAGCTAACAATACAATTTAACAATGGTGAATATGGCTTTATTTAAGCTAACAACAACTACAGCAGTAAGTAAGATCACACATATCTCGCCACAAAGTCATGTAGTCCTGTTGCAGCAGTTACTGAGACTGTATGCCTATTATTACGATTTACAAGGTCGAATCCTCTAAAACACTGTGGAATTTACACATGACTACTGGCTCTAACAGCTTACTAGGTCACAATCCTGCTACAACAGGTTACTGGGTCCAAATCTAATTATTGTACAACTGTGTAATTGGTCACAATCCCAACGGGTTTACCGGGTCACAATCCTGCTGCAACTGCTCACTATGTCCTAACACTTCTGCAGATCCAGCAGTTAACAAGGTCACAGGCGCAGTGTTTACAAGGTCAGAATATTACTACCGCAGTTATCAAGATCATGTTTATCCAACTACAACAGCTTATATAGTCATAATCTGCCACAAGAAGTCGACCCACTGAGCCACTCATGACCTGCTACAGCAGGTGGCACAAACTAAATAGGTTATGGTCATTATATTTATGATTTGTGTGTTGTATAAGAATGAAGTGGTGCAGTACCATATAATTCCTCCATAGAACAAGGAGAATATGAAGTAGAAAACAATGGAGCCCCACGTGACAAAATGGTTCATCCATGTCCAGAAGTGTGTCTCCAGCGCCAGCTATCATAATAATAGAGAAATCAATTGAAAACGACACCTTTTTCAGATGTGCTTTTTCGACACACACACACACACACACACACACACACACACACACACACACAGCTTACCTTTAATGTTACTGTAATGACCATAACAGTGAACACCAACGTACCGAACGTCCAGTTTCCAAACATCTACAAATGCAGAAGGCGGAATTTATAAATCTCACATTAAACAGGATTTAGATGTTATTTGTAAGTATTTCAGGAGTTGATGATTAGTCAGATGCTAAATGTTTGAGGACACGATTGTTTGCTAAATGCCTTCAGGCTTTCCTTAAAAACAAAAGAACAGTGCTTGAGTAGATGATTCTTGACTATCTGAAATGAGAAGGAAATCCGGAGAACATCGGAAGCTAATTTTCCCCTCAGTCATGCAAAGTACGGCGAGGGAATTTTTCCAAGATAGTGTGTGTGTTTGTGTGTGTGAGAGAAATCCAAGGATGGCACGACATGAAAAATAACGGCAGGCATGCACGTCTGTAATCCAATCAACTCTTACCAGCTGCCTGTTAGCTCGCAAAATCTGAAAGCATGCAGAGTGTGAAAAGAGAGAAAAGAAACAGAGAAAGATGAGAAATAAAGGAAAGGTGAATGGGAAAAAAAAAACTGGGAGGAAACAAACAAAAATCCAAGCTTATCTAAATGTTATAACCAGACAAATGATTTCAGGGAGCAGATGTTTTGTCCAATTTTGGTCCAGTTTACCTTTTTTTAATCTTGACAAATATTCTCAAACTCTCAAAATACTCAATGTCTTTAAGAAAGAGCAAACTCAATTAATTTGCAGTTCCAGTCTAAACAAAACAAAACTCTTTTTTTCTAAATTTAATGTAGACATTTGGTTAGCTTAGGAAATAATTCAACTAATTATACATGGTGAAAGAGGGTAATAAGTGGAATAAATCACTGTGTGTGTTGGTGTGATGAAGGAGTTACTTTTTTTAACCCTCCTGATAGAATTTGATTATTATACCTCTTATACCACAGCCATTTGACACCAAATTCTTACAGGAATATGTTTTGTTATGAACATCCAAAAAAGTCTGTGCTTTCATGCACGTCACAGCTGCTATAAGCAGTTATTCACAGAGCGAAGTATAAACTCCTCTGTCCTCAAGATGCTGAATAATTAAAAGTTAAAGCTTTTTTACTGCCTGTTACAAAGCGTTGGAGTCTCCTTGGAGTAGCGGAATTGCACTAGTGTATAAAAATAACGTGAGAAAATAAAAAGGGCTCTCAAGAAACTTTCAATATATTGGTTGTATGTTATCTTGCACATGGCGTGATACTTAAATTAATAACCCTTGAAGTAAGAAAATTAACATTTAGTACACAATGCCAGAGGCTCTGTGCTGTATTTGTATGTAGCACTACACACTCAACATCTGGTTACTTTATATGTAAATGCATGCTGAATATAAAGGTGATTAGCTGACAAATCGGAAATCCTAACATTAAGATGGAAAGTGGTGACAAAAAACATTGCTCTCTCTCTCGAACGCGTGCACTCCACCTTTTCTGATTATTATCTGCATGACTGACACACTGGCACTGTTTAAGTGACAGAATAAAAAGTAGAAACAGAACAAGAAAAACAGGAAGTGTATGAGAGTGTGTGTGCAAGTGCATGTGTCCACATGCAGAAGCAGACCTGCCCATTTCCCATCAGACTTGTGTCCTCTCCCATCAGGATGTAGCAGCCAAAGAAGAAGACGAAGGCGTGGCAGAAGCCCAGGATGGTCCAATACAAAAAGGTTTTGAAGGACAGCAGCGAGTTCTTACTGATATCTCTGTTAACGTGAGGTTACAAAATTCAAATGGATTGTTCAAGACAGGTGTAATTCGTTATGAAAATTTGTTATTAACACAACAAGATGTATTATTATTATTATTATTATTACTACTATCATTATGATTATTAATATTGTTGTTAGTTCTAGGAAAGGAGGCATGTCAGTTTTGGCTAGCCGGTTCTTGCATCAGGTGCGGCCGTCTACTGGTCACAAGTCTTGAACCACCCCATATTTCTTCATATTAAATGAAATTATGTAGATTAAATGTATTAAATGGGAACAAATGTTTTATTGCGACAAACTGCAAAGTTCCTAAAGATACTATCTAAAAAATTTTTTTCTTTTAATGTAACAACCTTAACAGCAATCTCATTTCCCCTCCCGTCTGTTCCAACCACTCAGCATTCAGCACCACCAGCATATTAGTCACCGGCCTTTTAATCCTTTCAGAGCCTGGCAAAGTTTTGGGGAAGCCACAACACTAGCTTGATCACGCATTAGACCTTGACCATAAATTGAGCAGTGCATTATAATTATAATCTAACCAATAATTTTTCTTTTATTAAATGGAGGCTCTCTTCTAACTTTATCGTCACTTTTACATTTTTTCCCCCGTTCAATTACTTCATTTTCCAAACAAACTTTAAATTAGATTGTTACAGTGGTAGGTGTTTCGCCTGCCATGCCGAAGGCCCGGGTTCGATTCCCAGCCAGTGCCCAAACCCCCCAGGCACTGTATGCAGTGCCGGTCCCAAGCCCGGATAAAATGGGAGGGTTGCGTCAGGAAGGGCATCCGGTGTAAAACCTGTGCCAAGTTGTTGTGCGGACTGGATATTCCGCTGTGGCGACCCCTTGCCGGGGGCAGCCGAAAGACCAACAACATTGTTATTAATAAGGATAATTTAAATAGCCACATTGTAACTAATAAGAATGATTTCACTAGTTACAAAAAAGACTTCTGTTTTAGTGTTGATGGGAGCAGGACGCGAGTGTGAGTGAGGTGTGTTATATACCTGTAAAGTGCTGGCTTGCTCTGTAGAATGTGAGGATGAACCAACTGTTCAAAGAGACTGTACACCAGGATGGGGAGGGAGGTGAAGCAGATGTTGTAGAGTGTGAGATACACACTGTCATACAGCGTCTGTGAAACACACAGCAGTTTGAAATGTACCACTTGAGGAAATAACACTAACAGTATCAGAACATGTTATAAATTAGCATAAAATTGCTAGCTTTTTATTTTAGCATTATCCACAAATATAAAATGAGTTTATACACAAATATATATTTGACAAAGCGATTAAGGTGGTGGTAAATGATATTAACTCAGATATTACCATAATAATAACTTTATTTATTAGTTATTAGTTTTAGTTCAAGCTTGAATGCAAATAACTGGTGTAGTAATCAACCCAGTTTTGAATTGTACCACCTGCAAAAACCAGTCAACAACAAGGGGACAGACCGGTTAAGTGCTATGGAAGACATATTGCATTCTCAAATTTACCAAAATGCATTAGACTTCGGTTAGGTAACCATGCAAATTAATTGGGCCCTTGACAAAGGCACAGGCCCAGACAAACAACGACAAAAAAGGGCATAAAAGGGATTCAGTGAGTAAAAACAGTCCAGTTCAGGGTGTATGCGCACATCATACCAAAATAAATGGGTGTGAGAAATATTAAGGACGTTTCTAATTCGCATATTTAGATGCAGTAAGAGCACAGGTGATCCCTCTGTGTTATCTGTTGTTTATTTAGATGCCTTTACAAAACACTGTTTCTAAAGTATTATCATTAGTCTG
Organism: Clariallabes teugelsi; assembly: GCA_030014215.1. Taxonomy (NCBI): domain Eukaryota; kingdom Metazoa; phylum Chordata; class Actinopteri; order Siluriformes; family Clariidae; genus Clariallabes; species Clariallabes teugelsi. Next base: position 15,430,864 of record JAQMYG010000007.1, read on the forward strand.
TTTTGTGTATAAAACCTACCTAATTAAAGTGCACAGATGAAGGACAAAACACACACACAAAAAAAAAAGACATTTAACACACATGAATAGATTACAAAACTATGGAAAAGAGACTTACTTGTTGTGAAAACAGACAGAAGAACTGGTATAAAAACTGCGGTGTGATAAAGCACACATTCTACAAAATAAATCACAAAAAAACAAAACACAAAACCATTTAAGCAACATGCCTCTGTGACGATAATATAAATCCAGGAAGTAACAGGCAGAACCTAATGAACATACCTTGTAGAAAAAGTACTGCACGAGCGTTGCTATTCGAATGTAGTAGAAGTGTCCGTGGACGAGCAATAACTTGGCGAGGAATTTAAACCTAGCGATTGCATAGTCACTGTTTCGCACAGCCTGTCTTCCTTCTTTTCCCATGATACCTAGAGATCATTACATTTTATTAGAACATTAAAGCCACATTAAGGCTGCCTTCCAAAACAATTAACTCTCACTAGTCAGCTTTTCTTCAGTACAGATGGTTGTAAAGGGACATTTTATATTACATAATGTGATTGAGTCACCATGCAAAAACATTCTAGGTTAATCAGTTTTGCTTTTAAAACTCAACACAGCTAAAGCAGTTGATGATGTAACAGAAGCCCTGTAATATTTTAAAGGCAATTAAAGGTGCATTATACAATGTGGGTCAAAATAAGGTCTGAAATGAAATTAGAGAATTTTATTAACTTGAGGGCACACTAGCTATGTACACAAAGCTTCGTCCTTCAGATCTATGGTGGGTCAGACAAAGTTGGCATGCTAATTAGTCAGTGCGAGGGCTATCATGAAATCAATCTAATGCAGTCAGACACTCACCGGCAAGAAATTTAAGTTACAGCATTTTAAACACGCTAAACTGAGCTAATTCGAGAGAAAGTACATGCACCATTGTCTTCAGAAACTCACCGATCCCTACATGGGCTTCCTGGATCATACTGACATCATTGGCTCCATCACCGACAGCTAATGTAATGGGTTTCTCAGGAGACGTCTTCAACAAGCGCACCACCTGTCAAACACCACCGTGTTTACAAACACAGCATTAAAAAAAATAAATAAAAAAAACAACAACCAGCATGGCAGCACTGAGGTCTTAATAATCATATAAAAATAATAAGGGACTTTATTAATAATGCATACATCTTACAGCTAGTGGACAACAGTAATAAATCATAAGTATCAAGAGAAATAAACTGTGAAACTGAACAAAAAGATGAAACCAGGACAATGTTAAAAGTGTAAGATCAAAACGGAAAACAAAAACTCATTCAACTTAAAAAAATTTATAAAAAATAGAGCTAAAGCCTACAGTAGAATGGGTTATTTCACCACAAAAAATATTTTTTTACCAAAACATATCAAACAAAACATCACGAGCAAACAAAAAATCTAATGTAAAATGCTTAAAGCACTAAAGCTAATCTGTCGATGTGAGCTTGATAGCCAGCTCAGCCAACTGATAATGTGAGCAATCTAACCTGACAAAAGTGCTGTTTAATGAGTGTAGATTCTCCTGGATATCAATATTATTAAGCAACATAGCACTTGCAATTGTGCAGTTATACTAAATATCAGCACGGCTAATACACTGCCATGCTTATATTCTGTATAACAGCACTCTTGCAAATGTTGCTTAATTATAGTCATGCTAATATCTATTGCTCGATTATAATCATGCTAACAGTAGTTGGGTGATTTGTTACCATAATGACACTAGTCATGCTACTCCGGCAATTTTGATGTTACCACACTACTGTTATATTTACACAAACTTTTATTTACAGAGAGGCTGAACAGATAAAAAAAGGTATTTAGTGTGTGATGTGTGGGAATATATTACTTGTCTAAATAAACACATACACCTGCACCACAGCTGCATGCACACACAAATGCACGCACAAGCGTGCACACACACACAGCAAATTTTGACTTGCCTTAGCTTTCTGCAGCGGTGCCATCCTGCAGCAGAGCACAGCAGAGCAGTTCTTACACACTTCCATAAAGAGCTTTTCATGTTCACGCAGAGCCAGAGAGAGACTTGCACCATCCACCACCAAACCGTGCTGGATCACATGGTCCTCTTTGATCCTACACACAAACCACACACCATTATAAAACCCTGTCCATTACTCATTCTCCAGCACACTCAGTAAAACCTAACTGTTTTACTTACAGTACTGTGTAAAGGTCTTGGGCACAAACAAACAAACAACAACAATGCCATGGGCAAAAATATCTTTGGAAACATTTCTACATAAAAATAACTTCTAGAAAGGTCACTAAAGAGTAATACAATAAACATAGTCACTGTCAATATTTGGTGTGAAAGGGCCTCCGAGTGGCGCAGTGGTAAAGCGCTCGCCCTATCATCCGGAGATCGCTGGTTCGAACCCCGGGTGATG
>JAQMYG010000007.1:15435698-15446906 GCA_030014215.1 Clariallabes teugelsi
TTCTTTACCCGCCCCAACCCGCCCCGCGGGCTACCCGCGGGGCCCGCGGGTTAAAAGACGACCCGCACATCACTAGTATATAGGGAGCTGTACAGTATCATAAATTCTGGTGATTAATCCTTAAACACACCTCACTGAGCTAGTGCCTGTGTGTGTGAGAGAGAGAGAGGGAGACTCACTTGTCTTCCACTCCAGTGGCTCCGAGCAATTGTAGGTCTTTCTCTATGAAGTTAAAGGCTTCACTGAGCTTCTCTTCTCTCTGCTGGAGAGCAGTCCTAGCCTCGTAGATCCGCCGCTCCACTTCCTTATACTCCTCCGCACTGAAGAGCCTGTAGGCCACCACAAGTGTCCTCAGACCCTTCTGCAAACAATACAGGTAAATGACCATAAAACTTTCATAAAATAGCCACTTTGTCAAAATAGCCATAGACTATACATTATATTCAGTAATATTATTAAGATGTCTGGCTAAAAAGAAGAAGAAAAAAAAAAGTCAAGTTTCACTGATGCATAATAAAAAAAACTGCATCATTGAAAATACCTACAAAACTGTTAAATAAGTGTTAATGCAGAGACCACTGACATCACACAAATATTATATTCACAATCATCACGTATAACTGCAATACTCTTTATTTTATTTAATCCTCTTATACTACAGTATCATGCCAACAAATACATCTTTATTTATTTTTCATTTAAAAAACCTTATACATCCATTTATAGTCACATTTATGTTGTGGAACATCAGGTGCTGCATGTTGTAACAGCAATGAACAGTTAGAAGAACGGCAAAGCATAAAATCATGTGTCAGAAAACATGCTTAAACAAACCAAACTCGCATTTTCATACTTTTGCTTTTTTATTGTATGTTTTTACAGCTTACTATTAATTCTATAATCATTATCACATGTGTCAAAAGCCACATCCCATATAATTACTGAACACCTACAAACGACATGTCACACGTAAGTGTAAGTTTCTACAGTAAGTTTCTACTCTGCACAAGGTGCTGTTTTCCCAAAGGAATGCGTGATGCACTGTTTCACTCTCTATAATTACATTATGTCCTAAGTAGATTTATTTTTGTTATTGCAAGCCTTGCGTGAATTTTTTCAACGGCACAAAAAACATATTTTCCCCCCATCGCTCTTATACGATATGTCACAATCTTTAACATATACATTATAGGAGTCTTATACAGAAGATTATTTCTACACAAGATTCCCTTTGAAAAAGAAATCCTCCTCAGTATACCTGCAATGTCATGATTCTGTTCTGTTGATTAATGTTTAATAATATCAGCTCTGACAGTGCGGATGCTTTACATTTTTGTGCTCGCTTGAATACACTATTGTTTCTATAGTAACAGCTCAGGGATTCTTAAAAGTACTCAATTTCAGTGTAGTATCAGTACATCCGCTTCATCACAACATACCATTACTGATTATCTTCCTATAACAGCAGAACATATTTGTCCAATAAAAACTTAAAACTACTCAGAGACAGTCAGGTCTCTTACCAGAGCGAATTCGTCCACATGCACTCTGGTCTTCTCGATCTCTCCACTCTTGGTGTAGGGAAGAACAGAGGACTCGGCTCCTTTAGTGAATAACACCTTCTCCCCTAATACACCACACAGAGTATGTGGTTAGTAGACATTTTGTATGGTTTATTTCACCAGACATAAACTCTTCTTTGCAATAAGACTGTTATTTACAGATCAGCATTTCATACTCATTGCTATCAAGATGTTATTCAAAATACATACCTTTTAAAAGACCACATGTAGTGTTATTATTAATAATTGTTATATTATTAATATTATTAATATTTTAATATTTAACTGCAGGTACTGATGTATTAAAACATACAATGGTAAATCAACAACATTAATCAATAATAGAAGTACACTAATCTTATGCAATAATAACAGCTATAACATGACAACTTTTAGATTTTACTCTGCGCTTATGCTAGTGATCAACAAGACATGTGTTGCTTATAGTTTGCCTCTTGTGAATGTGTATCTAATACTGCATTTTTTAATGTTTCAACTGTGTAAATAACAAATAAATTCTTTGCATACTTCTACTGAGCAATCTTAACTCGCATGAGTTGAGTTTCTTTGACTCAGAAATTGGTGTCTGTATAGTAACATATACAACAGCTAAATAAAAACCTCTACCATCTGGCTCAATCTTATATCTTTCAAAACAGAAAGCTAAAATACTGGCTTTTTTTGTGTTGCTTTTGTTTTAAAGCCCAACAGCACAAATGAAAATTCCATGCTTCCTGCTGGTAATTACAACTTTCATGTCATAAACTTGTAATTACCGTAATTACTCGATTCTGGCAAGAGATGAACGCATTATACAGTAGCTGTTGATCTGTGCACTGCTTTAAGGAATATTTCATTACATGTTAACCCCCGGAGTCAAATATTTAACATTTAAAAAATGTGTACCATTTAAAGTTTATTTATTTTGTACATGACAACTGCCTGTATATCACATCTATTTTTATTAGACTGCATTTAACTAAAGTTTGGACTGCAGACCTTCTTATTTCAGACTACGAAAAGCTAAAGAAAATCCCTCAACCCGGAATTGTTTGTCTGTGTACCTCATAATGCAAATAAGGTGACTCCCACTGTCAACAGTAAATGAAACGACTGAGCATACAGAACGAATTACTTCACCTTCGTCAACTCAATCACGTGCACTGGTTAAATCTTTAACACTGACATACAGTTGACTGTTTTGAAGAAGTAAATAAATCACAAACATAAATCACTCAGGGTACCTGACTAGCATACTGCCCTCCTCCACAAAAAATGTATAGCTTGATCTTAACATAGTTCCTCATTTCCATTTCCGACTTAAGATGAACACAGCATATGTATATAGCACTAGACATAAAATGATTGATGTGATATATACATGCTGTAATTACAAAGAATTCTGTCCACATACCTGAGGGAGCCTGTAATATCACACTCATGCGCCTTCGGTTTGCATCAAACTCTAATACATGAAGGAGTTTATACCTGTGGAGACAAAACAAACTTCACAGACCCAACAAAGCACATATCTTAACTTTGTACTACAGTTCTGCTGAATTCTGATATACTCGATCTAATATGTTAACGTTACCATAGTAACAGCTCATTTAGGGACTTGTATGGTGCACATTACATAGAAAAATCTTTAAATCAAGTAAAAAAAACATTAGGAACTTTTCTGTAACAATTTAAATTATGTTCTTTAATATGAAAAGCTGCTGCAGTATTGGGGGAAGAAAACACTGATGTGCTGTTACAGAAAAATAATCAACATGCCACTTCATCACACTACACCACCAGGTTGTTAATTATTTTCCAGTAACAGAACAACGTTGAGTGGTTTCTTCCTTACATAACTGAGGTCTATATAACTTTAAGTCTCACTTTTCTGATTTGCCGAATGTTTTGATCTCCATGATTTCTCCGTTACTTCCAGCAAAGGCCACGCCCATCCTGCAACATCAAACAGAACAGAAATAATCACAGGGAAAAAACAGCATTATAATGTTTAACAGTGATGAGTCAAGTAACAGATCTTTTTTTCCCACTCATGGTCTTTAAAATCAGAGCAGTGAAATGTGGTCCAAAGGTCTGTTTGAACACCCACAAAAACATCTCTAAAACATCCAGAATTAAATTGGACAGACTTTCTTTCTCTTTCTCTCCTTTTTATTTAGCTCTTTCTCCCATAACTTCTTTCCCACATTCCCTTCCTTAACTTGTACCCCCCCCTTTTTTCTTTACTTCCATTACTTCATTCTTTACTTCATTCTTTGTTTAAATATCTTCCCTCCACTACAACCAACCATGTTTCTTTCCTTCCATAATTTCTTTCTTTCCCCTATTCTTTTCATCTCCCTATCTTTCTTCCTTTCGGCCCATTCCTCCATTTGGTCTCCTTAATTTTCGGTTTAATGTAAACGTTTTCTCTGTATGATGAAGTGCGGCTCACGGCTATAAAACGTCAAGTCCTGACAGCAGCAAAGTGACATGCGACAATCGCTGTGTTCAAGCTCCTCTGACACACACGGCAGGTGTATTTTTACCTCTTGGTGGCTTCCACGAGGGCTTTCTCATCAGGAGAGGAGGCGTAGTACTCCATCTGAGGTGTGAATCCATTAGCGTGTGAGAAAGGATCAGACACACCGTCTGTCTGATCATAACTGATCTGAACCGTGTGGCACAGAGAGACTGCTTTCAGGAACAGCTCCTCTTCCCTGCTCTGAAACACACAAACACACACAATTTCATTTAAATATACAAAAATAGGTCTGAATTAAAAAATAATAATAATTTAACAAAATATGCCTATACTGTAATTAGGCTAAGTGCTGTAGTAACTCTTTTTTTCATATTTTTTCTTTTCTCACTTTCCTTCCAATTTCTTTTTCTTTCTTTCTTTCTTTCTTTCTTTCCATTTTCCCCCTCATTTTTTTTCTTTCCTCAATCTTTCTTTCTTCTCTCTGTCTTTCACTTGATTACTCTCCTTTTCTTTCTCTTTTTTACACCTAACTTTTTTTTCTTTTCTCAGTCTTAACTATGGAGAAGCTTTCCTGCCAGAAAGGAAGGAAATGTGAAAAGCTTAAATGATGTGGAGGAAAAAAACAGTTGATACTGGAGAGCAAAAATGTCAGATTTTCTTATCTTTATCACTTCACTGAAACACTTTTGACAGGGTTTTTCTTTTTCTAAAGATTAAACAGTGACTTTGGGTCAGAATGTAATTTTCCAATCAGAGTGTTGTAGATGGGCCACACTGAAATACAATCCTGGTCTAAATCACAGGCCGACACAAAAAATGTGATAAAAACCCTTACACATGTGCTGGTGTTTGAATAGTTTATCACATTTCCTGCAGTTTCTCTCAAACATCTGACACTCTAGGAATATCCTTATCATCTTACATCACCAGTGTATTAAAAAAAAAAAAATTGGAGTCTCACCAGGCGAGAAACAGATCCGATGTCCGGGACGTCCTCCGTCATTCCCTCAGGGACCAATTTGTTGTTAATCTCTTGGTATTTGATGCCGTTAATGGAGCATTCACGAAACTGCATTTCATTTTCGGTCAAAGTTCCTGTCTTGTCAGTAAAAACATACTCCACCTACGGCACAGTAAGAGCAAAAAACTTTTACTCTGCTGACTTTTAAAACATCTCATTCAGGAGTGGAAATTGAAAAACTGAGAGAAGTACATGTATTATAATCCACATTTCTAAGTGGAAATAAAGTCATGATGAGATTTCACATACAAGCATTCAACAAACAAAAACTCTCACTCTCTCTCACACACACCTGCCCCAGCTCCTCATTGAGGTCAGAAGTGTTGACCTGGGCTCTCTGGTCACTCTCCTCGTGGTAGAGGTCGAGGTCCCAGCCGATAAAGAAGGAACCCAGGAACTTCTGCATCTCCACGGTGACATACAGTGAAATGGGGATGATGAAGTTGTAGAGAACCAGAAAGGCCAGGAAATCCGAGATGAACTTCAAAATCTGTGTAAAACAGATAGGAAATGTAATTATTAGACCAATTAGTAGCGTGTATTGGTGGCTCAGTGATTTCTCGCCTGAAGACGTGAGTTCGATTCCCAGCCAATGCCCAAACCAGGATAAAATGCGAGTGTTGAGTCAGGAAGGGCATCTGGCGTAAAACTTGAGCCAAGTTGTTGTGTAGATCAAATCGTCTGCTGTGGCGAGCCCTCAACGGGAGCAGCCGAAAGACTAACAACAAAAAGTTGGCACTTTTTTTTCCAATAAAAGCATTGACCTGACCACTTTCTCTCCTCAAATGAAATAAAAAATGGCTCACGCACCGTAACAATAGCAACGTTGTTACCATTTCTGGCGAGTATCGGCTAACTAACCAGTTAGGCTTGCAGTCTACAAAATTTATTTATGAAAAGAAACGCTTTAGCTTAAAACTCTGTTAAAAAATTGGCTAAAAAATGTGGCATTTATTTTTATCTTTATCTACTTAAGCAATTTCTTACAGCGCATTTTACGTAGTTACTTCAGTCAATTAATTAGTTTATGTAAATAAATGAATGGGGCAGTGGTAGCTCAGAGGGTTAAGTCATTACGTTACTGATCGCAAGGTCGGTGGTTTGAGCCCAAGTTCCACTAGGTTGCCACTCTTGGGCTCTTGAGCAAGACCCTTAACCCTAACTGTTCCAGGGGCGCTGTATCATGGCTGACCATGCTTGCTCTGACCACAGCTATGCTTTCAATGAGAACAAAAAAAAAATTTTCACTGTGCAGTAATGTATATGTGAAAAAAATAAAGACATATAAATCCATGTTTGAAATATAGTGTTACAGTAAACTACTTTATTTTTAATTAATCTTTATGTTTAACTGTATTATCAATTCATACAAATTCTTACAGCTGCAGCTTTCTTTCTTTCGGGTCATTTATAAATGACAAATATTGCAAATGAAATAAATCTCCTTATATTGTTACTTTTTTTTTTCCACCAGAGCTTTGTCCTCGATGACTGCCTTTTTTTCCCCCCACCAGTGCCTGTGGACCATCCACTAATCCCCTGTCCAGCCCAGCCCCAATTTCTCCTCCAATGACCTGATTGGTTGAGCATTTTATAAAAAAAACAAAAACAAAAAAACAAAAAGAGACAGCTCTTGCCTGGCTGCTGTTGCGTTCTGTCTCCGTCTTCTTGTTGTAGAATGGCTCGTCCCATTTGTTCTCCGCTTGCCAGGCGTATTTCAAAATGGTGCTAAGGACAGCCTCAAAAAGCAGGATGCTCAAATAGATGATGAGAAATGTGTTCATCGATCTGAGGGAGATTTAGGCAATTGATAAAAGGTCAATTGTAAATTTAAATAAAAGTGAGGGGAGTATGAAACGATTTCCATTTTGGGTAGACAAAGAAAGTGATCGAGAGAGCGAGAGAGAGAGAACTTTGTACTTCTCTACTGCTGAGCGCTTCTGGGACTTGCACTTGTAATTTAGAGCCATCTTGGACTCCATGCCTGTGTACACAGCCACACCTGGGCACAAACAAAATGAGGATCATTCAACACACAAACACACTTAACCGATGCTTTGAAAGAACACTTTTAACACGTCAAAAACAAATGCTTAAGTGCAGAAAAGAAAAATGTAGAAAATGTACCGAAGATCTCTTTGGTGTTTTTCAATCGAGCCCCTCGAAGCAGGAGGTTTTCTGGTCCTAGAGGTCTAAACACAACCGATAACACAGCTGTTAGCTGTCTAGTCCTTACAGTGAGGCACAACAAACCAAAGTTCTTACAAACCTACCTGACAATCTCCTCTCCATGTTGTGTTACTGTGATTCTTCCAACAAACCTGTAAGTAAACATATATTACACAAATCATCATAACCTGAGCAAAATAATGACTTATTTCCCAGATTTTTTCCATGAATTAAACGGACATTAAGTTCATATAATGATAGTATTCTAAGTCGTTAATAAATTTCTGCATTTACTTTAAAATTTTTATTGTTTAAAATAATTTTCTATTTCTATTTATCTGTGTGGTCTTTAAACTGTGTAATGAACATGGCCAGATAACTAAATAAACATTTAATAAAGTGAAAGCCTGAAAGCCTGGTTTTGACTCTGATTCTCGTACCTGTATAAATCAGGCTCAGGCTGCTGGCACTCCACCACGGCCTGCAGGGCCTCGAGCCGTGACACAGACTGGGACACAGCCGTCTCCGGTACCGCGTAGTGAGTCTGAATACAGAGGGGTAATGAGCTGAGCAGCAGAAATCACCTAATGGCTCATGAACATGTTTCAAAGGAAAGCACAGCAGAAAGAAAGCTAAGTTTTTCTACACTACTGCTTCACATCAGCTCACAGAGTCCACTGAGGACAGACTGCTTCCTGTTTAACACTTACCTACATGCAAGTAACTCAGTATAGTGCATGCCTGCACAGTTTACCAGTTTATTGTGCCTATCAAACCTGATTATAGAGTGATCACAAACTATGATGTGTTGATGTGTGAAATATCTGATGGTATTTATTCACTAATTCAATTAATATTTCACTGAAACCTTGTCCAAATTCTGCAATTAAAGAAAATTATTATACTTGTGTAATCAATCAGTGTGATTTATCAGCTTGTGCAGAAAACTGGCTTAATTAACTTCAATTAAATTCAACTTCATTTAACAATGGACATCATAGGTAGGTAGTTTTTTTTCCTTTTTCTATATGCGCTTCCCCTATGTGTAGCTGTCTCATGATTTTGGAGTCCTCCTACACTACTCTCCTATTGGTGGATATTAGATGAGTATTAAAGCCGGTATTAAAGTGATTTCTCAGAGTTTTAATAATAAAAAATAAAAAAACAGTTTAAACTAAGAGGATGTTTTAGGGGCATCTTTGGTTGTGACAGCACATCTTTGTTTGAGAGCACATGGTCACACTGGGCGTTCTAAGACCAAAAAGCTCTTACGTGTTTTTTTTGTGAATTACAGTAAAAATTAGGCTGAAAATCATACAAGCTTAGGTGGAATCCCGATTTATCATACTTAGTACATTGTTTTGTAATAAGAACTGTACTAAAACTGTAGGTGAACTTATTAAAATATTATTTAAATTATAATCTTGTATTTATTGTTTAAAACTAAATGAAAGCAACATTCCATCATTTCAGAAAGTTCAATATTTTCAATAGAATTAGCAGAACTAAAATGTTTAGAAATCTTGTGCACAAAACTGACATGTTTTTGTTGTTTTGCACACCGAAACATTCAGGTCATAAACCAGACAAAACACATAAAGAAAGAACAGCCAATGAACATATTCTGGGATAGAAAATAATTGGGTTTTGGGATCAGCTTCTTATAAATATCCTCATGATGTATACTAATATATATAATATTAAATATAATGAATCTTCAAAAGGTCACAGACCTTCAGATTTGTCTCTCCATCTAAACTGGCTGTTGTGATGTGACACGTCCCCTCTGCGCGGTCTGAAGACAGAAGCACCAAATCAGCTGGAAACGTCTCATCTTTCGCTACTCGCACTATGTCTCCAACCTGGAGATGGACAGAAGAGACATTCAGAGAATCCATAACAACCTTACAGTAATCTATATATCTCTTGTTTTACTGAAAAATGCTAATGGCATATTATTCACTGTGAGTATACTGGAACACACTTTTTAAACAAGAAATGGTTGGATGGTTTTGTTGTATCACTTGCTGAAAATCAGAACAAACAGGACCTAAAGGAACTTTATGGACATGGTTATGACAACTGCAGGCTACTGATGGTTTATGCATACCATGTCACACAATATACAACATAACATGCACACTAGTTACATTTTCTCAAAACTTCATGAAAACAAAAAGCTAAAAAGTGCAGAGTGACATTGAGCATTGTTTTTATCTGCCGCCTAGTCCGACTGCAGATAACAGAACAAGCAAAACAAACAGAGAACTAAGCGTGGGTGAAAAGTGAGGTGTAGTGAAGAAGGTGTGTGATTTGTTGTCAGCCACATCAATCAAACTGCCTTTTTGTGATTTATACCTTCGATATTTAAATATTTCACAAAATTCAATAAAAATACTTGGTATAAAAATTGTAATGCAGAAGATAAAGAGAAAGCCTTGACTGCTGTTGTTTTTGTTATAGTTAAATGATTTTATAGAAACTTAATGGGAGTAGATTCAATAGATTTAAAATGTAACTCACTCGTATATTCTTGGAGCGAGTCTGCACCAAACCGCCACTGCGCACCACAAATACTGGAGCACCGTTTACTTCATTATCGGCTTTGTGTCTCAGCCAGTCCTCGTAGCCCTGCAGTGTGTGTGTGTGTGTGTGTGTTGGGAACAAAAAAGAAAAGGTATGTGATTTCTCTTGTATGTAATATCGCAACAATCTGTGAACCAGGGTGTCAGTTAAGCCAATTTTATACAACAGATACCACCCACTGACACCGGAGTGAAGGAGGCCTGGCTTAGTCTGTCTAAGTCTCAGTACAAGAATTAATTTTTGGACGTCACTGTGTCAGCAAAGGAAACATGGCCTCCGTGTCAGTCTCAGGGAAGGAGGCGCTGCCTCTCTGTGTCAGTAAGGAAGGAGTGGCCTCTGTGTAATGCCACTTTCAGGGAAGGAGGTGTATTTTTGTGTCAGTCTCCGTGAAACGATGTGGCCTGTTTGTTTGTCAGTGAATGAGACATGAGTCTCAGTGAAGGAGGTGTAGTCAGTCCCTCGTGAATTTGCATTTGTTCCTACTCAACTGTAACAAAAAGATGAGTGAAGGATTTACACACCTTTCATGTTGTTACATTAAAATAAAATGAAAACAACATTATTTCTCAAAATGGCTAAATAATTGTTGTAATTTTAATCAGTAAAGAAAACTGATATAATGTACAGACCCATCTGAACATACTGGAACAGAAACGCCAATAGATCAAAACACAAATATGAGACAACAGATTAGAATTTCCTGATACTTACATTTAGATGTTTTAAACAACACTGCATATTTGTTTACACCTACCTATTTTTCTAGTGACCAAAAATACCTGAATTTCTGCTCTTAGCCTGAGCCCTATGATTCACCTATGGAGACTTAAAAAAAATAAAAAATAAAAAATAAAAAGGTTATACCTATATAAAAGACCAGAGAGCTGTCCATGGAAGAAAAGCAGGCCATTTTTAAGTAAATAAAAGAGAGTAAATTGATCAGAGCCATTGCAAAAGCTTTGGACATAGTTAATTTGGAATGTCAAAAAAAAAAAAAAAAAAAAAAACGGGCAAAAAAAAAAAAAAAAAAAAAAACTAACGTACTAACAGCCAGACAACAAACAGGTCAGGCAAGTAAAACAGCAGCAGTTTATGGTAGAAACAATGTGAAAGTTATGAAAAAAAAAAAAAAAGTCGGTCAGTTACATTACATAAAGCCTGCACAGGACAGGAGGGAAGATTTCACAGATCACAGAAGACTTCAAGAGCAGAATTATAAATGCTAGAGATTGGAGTCACCAGTCACCATCTGATATGATATTATAATTGATAATATTGCGATTCTCTAAGTACAGTGGGGGAAATAATTATTTGATCCCCTACAGATTTTCTAAGTTTGCCCACTTACAAAGAAATGAAGGGTCTATAATTTTTATCATAGGTTT
>JAQMYG010000007.1:15451318-15467439 GCA_030014215.1 Clariallabes teugelsi
GACACACACACACTCAGACACACACACACTCAGACACACACACACTCAGACACACACACACTCAGACACACACACACTCAGACACACACACACACACACTCAGACACACACACACTCATCAAATCCCCAGAAGCACTGTGTCTTACCTGGACAAGGAAGATGATGAGGAAGTAAAAATTGGCTATTCTTCTGAACTGTTCAAACAGATTTTTGGGAATGAAGTTCCATATGGTGTACTGCAGAGGAAATATTAAAGCTCTGTGAGTGATTTTCTGCCCCATCAGGCAGAGAACAAAAGAAAGAATAAATATATATATATATAATTTTATTTTATTTTATTTTTTTTAATTACAAAAAAAAGTATAATTTGGCATGTACAAGGAACATTCAAGTCAAACCGGGACATTTAACAAACCGTAAAACCGAATGACATTTACAGAAGACTTCACGCACAAAAGCATTCTGTTTAACCAGGACAATGCATGACTTCGTACTGCTCGTCACACCACTTGTACATTAGCTGGGAGTTACTGCCACACTTTCTACCTTAATGGTATTCAAGCACTAGTTAAACGGTGGGTTAAGTGAATTAGTGTAGCAGGGGATTATATAACTAACTGTGTTCTGTTATTCTACATAATCAAAAGTCTTGGTTTGACTTGAATGCCCTCTTACATGTGGGTAATTTTATTTGGCGGGAAAAAAGCAAACAAAACAAAAGATTAGCTATACATTAAGGATCAGGAAAGCAGCAAAAATATTACACACAATATAACATTACTTCAAATTACACATCACAATATATATAATATACAATATATATAATTTTACTGTGGTTTTGCTAACAGAAAAAGTGAGTTTTTTTTTAACATTAAATAATTAATAAAGTTTTAAAAGTTCAGAAACCTAATGATATGAGGATATAAAGATGTATCATTGTGTTATATTGTTTAACTTTCTAAACATTCATACTGAAAATCAATTTTAAAAAAAAGTCTTTGTTTTGAGGAAATAATAGTTGTGATCTTGTATACTACATTCCTGAAATACTATATTCTTGAAATATACACAGTATACAGAGAGAGAGAGAGAGAGAGAGAGAGAGAGAGATCACCTTTTTAATACTATAAGTAAATATTAATTCTTCTGTTAATGTCAGAATTATAACAGTTATTTCTGGTGTTACATTAACAGTTTCATTCTATGTTTATCATGAATTTTTAGGATTATTATAAATGAGTAACACTAAAATATTGTCACAGACAGCAGCACATGTGCACTGTTCAAGCGTCTTTTGGAGATTTTAAATTTGTCCTTAAATTTACACGTTTCTTTCAACACTTCCAGCGATCACAAACCATCAGACAATAAAAGCTACATGAAGCCACTGTGGTTTGCATAACCATCATTGTGGTTTTTACTTGAAGCAAAAAATACAAAAGAAAAGTAAACCAAAAAAGGTATAAAGCCTCTCTTTATATTCTAATACAATGAACAGTCATTTTAACAGGAACCGCTGAACACCTGTACACCTGCTCATTCATGCATTTATCTCACCTGCCAATCATCTGGCAGCACGACAACAAAATAATGCAGATACAGGCCAAGAACTTCAGTTAATGTTCATGCCAAACATCAGAATAAAAAAAAAAATTAAACCTTGTGGCTTTAATTGTGGCATGGTTGTTAATGACAAATGAGTTGGTTCGAGTATTTCACATGCAACAGTGTCTTGAGTTCAGCAAAGTGTGAAAAAAACAAACATCCTGTGTGATAAGAGTCTCCAAGCTGAAACACATTGCTGTAATGCGAGATCAGAGGAGAATGACTGGTATGACCTGACAGGAAGGATATTGTAACTCAGAAGCCTTTCTAACTGTGGTCAGTAGTTTTACAGTTTTTATATGACTTACTATATCCTTTCTGGCAGATCAAACCAGTTGGGCCATTTTCCTCTGACCTCTCTGATCAATCATGTGTTTCAGCTTGCAGACTCTTTGCTTTTTTTTACCCCACAACTGTGTGTGAAATTCCCAGGAGAAAAGCAATTTCTGAAATACTCAAACCAACGCATCTGCTACCAGCATCGATGACACATCACATTTTTTCTTCACCCCAGTTAGATTACTGCCAGAATGTGCAGGTGTGCCTAATATAATGGACAATTGACTCTGTATCAGAACTGTAGTTTCATATTATCCTAATATTCTAGAAACTATACACACAAACATTTTAAACATAGCCCATAATTTTAGGATGAAGTCTAGAGTTTGTTGTGCTGCAGGAGTGGTTGTGAAATTAGGGGACACTCAGGCTTGACTCACCTTGGAGGAGATGATTCTGTTATCCGCAAACCTCTGTGGAATGTAATGTCCATGTTGAGGGAAGCGGTTTGCGATGTAAACGGTTCTGGTGTCACTTTGATGCGGCGGGTCAAAACCCTGCAAGAGAGGAACACAAATAAGGCAGAAGGTTAGACATTCAAGCTGTCTCACCTGTCTATCTATCTAGCTGATTTTTTCCCCTTTGTGTATACAGAAAAAGGCAATCACAAGCAGCAAGAAAAATTAGGAACTATATCAACTAATTAACACTGCACAAATCATACTGTAGCAGTAGATGATTTAATTTCGTATAAAATGAGAGGTTAATATAATGCAATGCATGCCAATAACTTATCCTTTCTATGATAACAGCTTATTCATAGAGACCTGTACAACAAGTTTTCTGCATGGAGATGTTTATTTAAAATTTTCAGAAGAAGACAGCACTAAAATAGGCAAAGCTGTAAACAACATTTCTGACATCTTCAGGACAAAGGGTTTCTTTGTGGTTTCTCATTAAAATGGCAAGTTACTTTTGTCTCATTAACTTCAGGAGAGGAAGAATAATAAAAAAATAAATAAAAATAAAAAGACACAGGTAGGTGAAAAATCAAATGTTTATAGCTGCCATTACTGTATGTGTGAACAGATTTACAGTATCAAATGTAACTATGCTGTTTTATTAAAAAAATTAAATCAGTTGGCAAGTTCCTACGGTATAAAACTTCAGGACATACAGGAAAATAATTGATGCTTTGGAGTGGTAAGGGTATCTCCGCTTTATGCCAGTTTATCCTGCCAGTCTACTGTGCACCATTTTTCTCTAACAGCATGGCATCAAATGTCTCCTCAGATGTGATTGGTTACTGCACATTTTAGTTCTTCGAAACAGCATTAAAAATTATGTAATGATGTAAATATTAGGCGGCAATGTAGTTTAGAGATCTAATCTCTGTAGAACGACAGACCTCGAGGAGCAGAAGTGACAGCACATTACTTTAACTCGTAAAAAATAAAAATAAAAAATGCGCTGGCCTGAAAGGTGCATTATTAATTCAGACATAGAGCAGCTGAACAATTCATTACAGAAAGGTCTCACTTGCAGCACTGCGGACTTAAATCACTTACTACTGAATTTCACTACTGGCTTTTTATTTACAGTCCCTCAGGAAGGGATGCGGGATGTCAGACATGACGCACAGACTGCAGAAATCATATTCCTTAAAAAAAAATTTTTTTAAAAAACTTCTAAATTCCACACAAGCAAAAACCAAAAGCTTTTTTTTTTTTTTTTCATGGATGTGACCTCTTGATGCACACGTAAACAGATTATGATGCAGTTTGGATTTCTCTCTAACTTAACTGCTGCACATTTGTCTAAATAATTAAATCTACAGAGGGACGCTAATCAAATCATGGCTTGATCGATCGCTATGACAACACAACCCATTTCTATAAAGCAGCACACTTGTGCTTTGATTTCAGCTTTTGATTTTATTTTTCAGGATGATAAACAGAACAAATAATCAAAGAACAAAAGGTCAGGGTCAAATTTTTAAATCTGATGTGACACTTTAGAGATATATGCTAGCATGGAAAGGTGAAACCATAACATTGCTTTAAGACTGGGTTTTTACTGGCCTGCTCCCTCAGTAGTGCACTAAACTAAACTGAGAGCGGTGACGTGAAGAACTCTGACTAACCCTAGCAGGCTGCAAAGTAGCAGGAGAAGTAGAAGTTCAATTGCTTGTTTATTAATAAAAAATTCATATGAATATTGTCTACTAATTAGATTTTTATAGTTTATATTGATGTTGAAAAATGGAAATTAATTTCACAATTTCACATTTGTATGACACCTCGAGCTTCTGTAGTTCTGCTAAATGGGAAATACAAAATACAACATAGCAGCGTGCTCTGGCGAAACCAAAGAGCTTGTTCATGATAGAGGTGTGGTTTCTTCAGTCGTATGTAAATGATTCGCGTTTGCAACTCCAGATGTTGAACAAGCCAAAGCCCACTGTAAAATCTGTCTGAAGTTTGTGGCAACTAAAGGAAGCAGCATGACTTATTTATTCCAACACCTCAAACAGAACCACATTGTTGAACGAAACAAGACAGCGGCAGTGTCAAAAACCCCAGCTAAAAAGCAGGTAACAATAGCAGCCTCATTTTCCCATTGTATCCCATATGATAAGCAGGGGCCTCGATGGAAAGTTATTACTGATGGTGTGGCACATTACATCACACTGTGCCCATATATACAGTTGAAAAGCCTGGATTTATTCATATGCTCAAAATAATCAACCCCCCAATATGAGCTTCCAAGCCGAAAGTGTCTTTCAGAAACATGAAAAGCAACACGAGGCAAACTTTCCAAGGCTTAGTAATCTGACCAAGACGTATCTCTCTATTCCTGCTACAAGTGCCCCATCAGAAAGGGTCTTTAGTATGGGCGGGGGCATTGTAACACGCCACAGGGCATGTCTCAAGCCTGATGCAGTGGACAGGCTTGTGTTCCTAGCTAAAAACATGAAAATGCTGTTTGATTTTATTTAGCAAGTAAGTCGCATGTTGAACAGGTTTTCAAAATTGTTTTTAATTTCTTTACTACTTCTATTCTATTTAGTTCATTTAGTATTTTTACAACTATTTATTTTATAAGAAGCAATTCAAGTCTTCAGATTGCACTTTACAAATCCCACATATTTTGTAATATTACTTTATTTTGTATAACAGGAATAACCAGCACTTGCCATAACCAGAACTTAAGCAGAAAACTGGTGAAAGTTTGAATTTTATTAATCCCAAATAAATAAAGATTTCCCAAAGATTTGCCTGTTGTTTGTATTGATTATAGTCTTGTTAATGAAGTTTGTACTTATTTGGACTACACTTGTGTAGCAGTTCATATGTTTGGTTATTTAAAAAATAGTCTATCCTATACCCTCTAATTGTTCTAAAATTTAATGTAATCTAAAAAAATTAGAGATTAAATTCGATGAAGATATCGGCCAGCTCTAGACAGAAGTATGACAGCTCTCCAATCTGCTCCCTAGACCCCTGGCTAATGATGACTGCAGCAGGATATAAACATCTCCAGATAATAGGGCCAACACTTTTCTACTGCACCAGAAATGCATAAAACAGAATGAAACAGATGTGCTTTTGAATCCAGCATTCTCCACTACCATGTATAAATTTCACAATGCCTGCTGTGAATTTATTTAGTCTGGATTGAATCACTGAAGAATCACTGCCTGAAAGCAGCATCTTTAGATCACAGCAAGGACAGGACTGCAATGTTAAGACACGAGACAGAGTTTTTTGAGTGAGTGAAAATGCAGTTCAAAAGTGTGCTGAAAGCTTTCCAGTCAGGAACTAGTCACAAATATAACTCAATATATTAACCCTATGTTCGTGCCTTATGATAGGGTACACATTGTACACATATACGGTGAGTTCTGTAAATTGTACTTCTTCAGGTCCGCAAGACCTGCGTTCTGTTATCTTAACAGCAAAAAAACAAAAACTCATTGGTGTAATGACACCACATGATACCTATTGTGATATTTTAGTATCGCAAATATTGCACAAGAATTTCGATAATTTATAACCCATAATTTATGTAAGATACAGTACTAAACTTATAAGAAGCCTATTGAAACAGAAACTTGTATTTGATTTTAAAATCTTCATTGCATCCTCTTACTTTGCTTCCTCATGCTTTGTCTATCAAAATCTCTTCAAAACCCCAGGCGTGGCATAAAAATAGTATTATTCACAGGTTAAGCACTTTGTTAATTGGAAATTTCACTTTGGAACAATTTAGAGGGATTGGTGCCTTTTTGCTTCATGTTTGTGTTCTCTGTAATGTTTCTTATTAAAGAAAGACCTACACCTTTAAATATTCAGGGCTGAGGTGGCAGTGAAATGACCGCAAGTGAAAGCACAGAGTTACAGCTGCTGCTTCATTCCATGAAAATTAGTGAGTGAGGAAGCCACGTCATCCAACCCGTGTGACACACTTTCATCAGCTGCCTTCACTGAGCTTTTGTGTTTGCACTGTTTGCACATGCACGCACGCGCGCGCACACACACACACACACACACACACACACACACACACACACACACACACACACACACGTACATATACCTCTCCAAGGGCAGCCAACATTCAAATCAATCAGACAACATGCTGCCTTTTACAAAAACCATGCAGGCACTAAATGATGACATCCTACTCAGGAGATTAAACTAAATAAGGAATTTAATTTAACAAATGTATTTTTAATTTTTCTTCAGGACAGATACCATTAACAATCACTGAGAGCACAGTCCTCCTGCTATTAATTATACATTTTTCTCCCCCTAAGAAACATTTTCTATAATGGTGGAATGGGCTCATGTGTGTGACTGAGTTACTGTGTAACGCAATTTATTCCAAAAACGAACAGACAAACCAGAACATTTCACTTTAAAGTAAATCTGTGTGATTCAACATGCTTTACATTCATTTTGCATGCCACGTCCTTCATTTTCATTTAGTAAAAAACAGCAACAAGGAAACTTCCAGTCTGTACAAGAGAATAAAGCTACTCACAAAGTGAACTATTATTAGTATTAATATTACTATGACTATAATAATATGTTCTGTAATTAATGCACTTATTCTCACATGCTATGGTTTCCATTGAAAGAGCTCATTCACAAGGAAAACGCGTCACATTAACCAATTAAAAAAAGTCTGCAATTATTCATCTATAATGAGCTTTTTTTTTTTTAAAACATTTATGCGGAAAAAAATCTCCGGCATAAGTGCTTAACAGCAGTAACAATCAGCGGTAAAGCTAACTACAAGGTGAGAACACTAAACCATGTAGGTGATGGGCAGTCCTGAGAAACGTACGAGATTTACTTTATATTTCCACTTATTCTGTTTTAGAATATGCTCAGCAGCAAACTGTTACTGTTTTATTGCACCATGTACAAGACTGTTCTATCACTTGTTCTATCACGTGTACTATCACTTGTTCCGCATGAAGTAGTGCCCTTGTTCAGGGATAGCGATTATTAGAACATCTGTGACCTGTGAGTTGTACATATAGTTAAACATTACTCTCTAGCTGATCTGTAACAGCACTCATGGAATACCACATGTCTATTACAAGTATATCAAAATAAAAAACATGAATAATAAATAATGTTTAAGCAAAACATGCACGCACACACTGCATTCATTGTATGTATAAACTCACTTTTAATAGGAACACCAGTACACCTACTCAGTTATCTAATCAGCCAAACATGTGGCAGCAGCACAATGCACGCAATCAGATATGGGGCAAGCGCTTCAGAAAGTGTTCATACTAAACATCAGAACAAGGAAAGTGTGACCTCTGTGATTGTAACCAAAAAATGAATAGCTGAAAAATAGAAAAGAAAAGAATAAAAAGTGTTATTGTTCAATCTATTAATCCATTCACCCATCAAGCCAACATCAGTAGTTGGCCTCAATGGCCTGAATGACTTCACGCCTGCTGGCAATGCTGGAAGGACAATTACGCTACCTCTGGCAACTAACAGGAGTACGACAATTGCCAATCATCCTGCAAAACATGTTTTTGGACTGCAGAGGACACTAGACAAAAACATGAGGAGAACTCCCAATGTCCTCGCATACAGACTGAATATGAGGACACAGGTGAGTCCCTGACCCTGGGAGTGCGAGACATCGGTGCTAACTGTGCTGGCAAACATAAAAAGGGTCAAGTCAGAGTTCTGACTACACTGGAGGGAAGTGGTTTTGTAATGACACAATAATATGACTGTACTGCTGTTACAAAAGGAAACTTTGGGATCTCTCAACGAATTGCCAGAACCCCTTCATGACGACACTCCAGTTAGATTTCTGGTTGTGAAAATTCAACTACTGATGTTGAATTTTCACAACCAACTGGCTCACATTCCACCATGTAAACTCAAGTTCTCTTAGAACAGACGCCAAAGGCAACTGCTGATGTCTTCTACTAAGGCATCTCTGATGGTAGAACCCACATGATTTACAAAGTGCATTATCAGGCCTGTGCCGAAGTAAAAAATACAAATAATTCTAGCATGCAATGTGTTAACGAAATGGTATAGTTCATAATTTGTCTATAGACACAAGCACAGATTGGCCTTTATTTGTCATCAGTTAATTTTCCACTTACTACTACTGTAATTTTATCAATATCACCTATGATAATGGGTCACTAGGTATTTCATAATTTTGATGTCTTAACTGAGATGAAGAAAATTCCTCCAACTTACGTAAACATTTAGGGAACTAAGTGTCAGAACTTTTTAAAGCACTTTAAACTTTAACTACAAGATAACTTCAGAGTACGCTAATACTGAGTAATCACTCAAAAATTCACTAAAAGAATTAAAAGACTAAAAGTCTTTCTCTCTCCAATTAAAACAGCAGATGAGCCTTATTGTATACAAATTAAGAATGATTTTGCATATGTGTCTTGAACCTTTCAATGATATGTGAAGCATGAGAAGCTCCAAACTTTGTTTCCCAAATCTCTCGCACTCTCGACGGTACTCACATTTTCTGTCACGGTAAAAGTGTATAAACGCTCCAAATTCGTTAATGTAATATGAACTCTCTTTGTGCTTGTTTGGAAATTAACTTTATAAGTACTTTTTAAAAAATATTTATTTATTAATGAAACTGCAGAAAGAATTCAGCCAAAAAAGGTAAACAAAAACATGAAAGTGAAAATAGCATGCAGATTTTTACAAAGAAGTGTCAAATCTTACACTTAAATGTTAAGGGTAATTATAATTAGGAAGTGATACTGCAATACACAGTCCGTCAGTTCTCAGGTGTGTTTCAACACTTTGTGCAGCAGCTCAACAGTGAAAATTTCAGTCATGTGGACATTACACGACGATTTGCAAAAGAGATTGGTTACTGTTCATTGCGCATTACTGCAAAGTCACTGAAAAATCCTCCATCCATCCAAGTCTTCAGCTGCTGTTCACCAATTGGAAGGTGAACTTGTCTATTGCAAGTTTTATATAGTAAACTGCACAGCAACATTTCTGCTCTTTTTATTTTCTGCTCCTTTTGGATGGGGATGATTTGCATGGGAATCTCTACTAGCTCCTTCATTTAAAGGCTCATCTGAGTGGTTTTCTTCCTGCCCAGTTGACAAATGAATCAGCGTAATCTTATGATCAATCATTTGACCACATGACTTCAGCCATGACACAGTCTGTAGACACAACAATATTGCAGAAACTCATACTGCAGTCTGGAGTTTAATACCCTTAAGACAGTTGTACTAAACTGCATATTTTTAACATTATTTTATTCCATTAACTTCAAATCTGCAATTTTTTTTAAAAACCTCTCTGTAGGAAGACATGTGCACTCTGAGCGGTACTGTACATTTATACCAGTCTCTAACAAACCTGAAACAGTGTGTAAAATTAATCTAAGCTTCAATAACCAGCTTTTAAACAGAGCAGTAAAGTGAAACGCATTAAAGCACTTATGAAACACAGGCTGTAATAAATCAATACATTACGAGACCAGAGTGCTTAATTAAATACATCAGATTAATGGAGCGCCCTCTCCCACTGAGCTCAAGCCTCTTAGAAGAATGCTGCAGGCATGAAAAACTGACAAACACGAAGCAATACAAAGCTACTGTAATGTATGGATAAGCACCCTACTTTCAAGATGTAATTTTACAATAGTTTAATGAGTTGTTTAATGAGAATAATGATGTGAATGAATGAATGAATGAATGAATGAATGAAGTGAAATGTTGTAACAATGCCTGGTGTTAGGCATTAGACCTAATTAACACTAATTAATAATTCATACTACTGGTACATCTTGCCTCATCTCAGGGCAGGAAAAAAACCAGAGGCCAAGCCTTCTTCATTGGAACTGACAGACACACAGAGACCACGCCTCCTTCACTGGAACTGACAGACAAAGAGGCCACGCCTCCTTCACTGGGATTGACAGGCATGTACACAGGGCCCATGCACCATCACTGGAACTGACAGACACACAGACCATGCCTCCTTCAAACCACTGTGAATGTGACTGTGTAATGCTGACATCCTGTATACCCTGAGCACCTGATGACTGACACACACACACACACACACACACACACACACACACACACACACACACACACACACACACACACGCCTGGAACATCAACACAGTGACTGCAGAAAACCTGTCAGGTGAGATTGTCTCTACCTGGAAGCTCAAAAAGCGCTTAATCAACTATGTGAAAAGTAATAAATCTGCTTCTAACTATGACGCAAAACACACTAACTTCAGCTACATGCGTACTATAGGACATGGATGAGGCATAGCACTGTTCGTTTGTGTGAAGAAATATATATATATATTTTAAATCACAGATCATAGAATATGATAAACTGCACAATAATGACTCTGCTCTGAAGATTCTGCTTTTATTAAATATTATATTGTCTTGTTATTTAAAAAAAAATCAATTTACGTTACATTAAATTAGTTCCGTTAACAGTCCTCCTCGCAAAACTGTTGCCACCACCTCAATTATGTTTTTTTTGTTCCATTTATGACAGGGCTAGTGTCCAGCACAGTTTGGTGCTTATTCTGCTCTAACCTGATTTAACGAATCTGTCAGATACCAGGTTCAGTGGTTATGTTTAGGTGTTCATTAATTACAAACTGTGTGTTAAACACTGTCCCTCCTAGACTTGAGTTGAAGATCTGTGAAGATTTATGATGTGGAGCATCTGCAGTAAAAGTCCCTGTGAAAGAGCTGCTTCTACGGAAACAACATATTAGAATGAGCGCTTCAATAAAAACCTGTGACTTGCAGCTGGATTACTGTCAGAGCTGCCATTATAGAAAATTAATCAACATCAACATTTCAGTGTTACAAAGTCCTTTTGTGTTCATGTTTGGGGTTCCCTGCAGGAAGTTCAAATTCACGCCTGACTTGTGAGAGAAAAGATGGAAAGAGTGAGATGTTAATTATGGAGAAAAGAAACGCTTACGGAGACGTGAACCATCAAATGCGTGGGGTTTAAATAAAGTCCAAAATAACAAGGCATAAAAACACACTTGTGTTTTTGCTGTTTAAAGACACTGACAGGAAAATATGAAACATCAGCATTGTCATCTAAAGATTATGTGGTAGGATATGATTTCGCCAACACCGCAAACACAGCGTTTATTCATAAAGTAGACACATAGGACATGTCTACACAGCACACATACACAACTTCAAATCAGTTCTAGTTCATTTTACAATCCCTAGTAGAACTGGGAGATAACTTTCAAATTAAAATGAGAAACACTAATTTAGCAAAATTCTACAAATGAAATATGACCCAGAAGATTTATAGTTTTATTTAAAACCCTATCATGATATGCATAATCACCATGTTGCAGTAAACACATTGTGATGTTCATTATAATTATATTGATGTCATAGCGCCCATCTCATAATCTACATTTCTATTTAAGAATAAGCAAAATGGTGAAAAAATATTGCTGTTGTTTTTTTTGTTTGTTTGTTGTTTTTTTTAGAGACTTTTTAGAGTTACATTTTAAGATACTAATAATTAGGAGATAATTAGGTTACAGATTAATGAACTGTGACCAAAATGAACAACTGTGATCTAATCCACGAAGAGCATCAGATCAGTTTGAACTGCAGTAGTGCTGAGCCACACCTCCTTTGTATTTGCAGTTTTTGTGTCTGAAGGATTCCTCCTCCTGTTTTGAGAGACTTCCACACAGATGTTACCTAATAAATGTTTCCGTTTATCATCACTACATGCGGGTGTGGTTTTTAAACAGTCGATTAACAGTGTAATTCCGACAAACAATGTTTGGACTAGCAAAGAATTTAAGAATTTCAGGCGGGATATGATGTCAAATCAATATCACAATTATTTGAAGATTTTACATTTACTTACAAAATGGCTTTGAAGTTCTACCTTTATGTGCAGTATTAATGTACTTTTTTTTGCCCTTAAATTTCACTGGTGAGTTTTATAAATATTTTTCTGATGATTTTTCTTGTTTTTATTTCTACTTGTTGCTTCCATGTGTCAGACAGGACAGGGCAGAGTCATGTGACTACACAGGCGGTAATATAATTTTTGAAGGAAAGTAAATGAACACACAGTGAGTAAATTATTAACAGAATAAAAAATAAAAAAAACTATTCACAAAAAAAATGGCATTAGCAAGATTATTACGAGTAGAGGTTCTGCATGTGGGTTTGGTGATTTTAATGATTTCTTTTTATTAACAGCATGGCCCTAATTATTACAAATTCAATCGACTTTTAATGAATGTCTTCAAAAAGATTATTTAAAGGAGATAATACACACAAATATCAGATCACATTTGATAAACAACATGTAAACACCTTTACATTTAGAGATTAAATTGGTCTATAAAAAAACTTAAATATGTTAAATATTATATATTTAAATAATATTATTTATATGTAAATTATATCCTCTGCTTCCTGTTTGTAATTATTATTCAAATAATTGTTTTTAATTTCTAATAATCAAGATAACAGCCTTCCAGTTTCCCTGTAGCAGCTGTGTGTTCTGACCAAAATAAGAAACATAAGAAAATAATGTTTAAGGTTTGATGACAAAGTTGTGTGTGAAGTATTGTACAGAGCTTTTTTGGTGTAGAAATGTAGATACAGTCTGTCCTCACACCTAAATATAATCACACACACACAGACAGACAGACAGACAGACAGACAGACATCCACCCACCTACACACACACACTTAATTAAATGACTTGATGTTTTAAATCCAGAAACACGAATAACACCTCTTGTGTAGTAAAAGGTAATTAACTATTCATTATTTGTTCATCCGGTAAGTTGCATCACCACCAACTTCGGCTGATCAAACCAGAGAAAGCACAAGCTTGAGTAGTAAATGTAAATAAAATGAAAATAAAAAGCATTTAGTCTGTTACACCTAGTGCTGTTACAGAAACACACCTAGTGACATCACAATGCTATTATTTAATATATATAACTGTTATAAATGAATGGGGAGTCACTAATCAGGGAAGGAAGCATGTTGATTAGGAGGAAGACTGGATGAAAAGTCTGCGTTAAAGGACAGGGAAGCTAAGGAGAGGGAGATCTATAGGTGGTGATGCTGAATGGTCTTGGGAGGAAACGTGTCGAGGACAAGACAAGAATAGAGAAAGATGTATTAGAGGTTTTAAGGACGGCTAGTCTGGAAAATCGTCTTTAAGAGGCCGGGCAGATGAGGGAGAATGAGATCGACAGGTGGCTGTAATTTATCCAATCTACTGGATCCTAAATGCAGCTAAACAAGAAAGTAGATGAAGAAGAAAACGAGATAATTACAGCACTGTAACATCATTAGGTTTTTCCACTATAGTACAAGAGTATAAGAGAAAGACTAAATGCTTTTTATTTTATTTACCTTTATTACTCAAGCTCATGCTTTCTCTGTTGTATTTTATTAGCCTTAATAAAAAAAAACATGTATGAATGATACAAAATCTAACATTATTATTTTATTAGATAAATTTACCCATTCAAATATGACGTCATAAGGGAAGTTAGTGTACTGTTAGTGAGAGAAACTTCTCAGAAAAGGCTAACATGTAGCTTTAATATATTATTTATTAAGTTTTTGCTAAAATGTTATAGAAATAAACATATAACAATACTGAAGTAAACACAACTCAATAAGGTAGATAAGGTACTCTGGCACTCAGAAAACCACACACTTTTGGTCTGAAAGCTCGCCAGCTAACTCTAATTAAAACCTATCGAAAACATAATATTCCCTCTTTATAAATGTTAAATTCTACATGAGAGTAAATCCTAGCAAATAAAACTCACCAGCTGTTGTCGGATCCACCGCAGCATCCTCGGGATTTTAGCTTAGCTTACTTCAGCTAGCTTAATAAGATGCGTTGCTAACGAATTAGCTCGCTAGCTAGCAAAAGTTAGCCAGCTCTCCTTTCCTTTCTCCGCCGAAATACTTCCGCAACATGTATGTTTTCCTCCTGCGCAAGGTGCTCAGTCTGTACATCACGGCATGCACAGAGAAAGAAATGAAGTAGGGTTAAAAATAAAAGTGTAAATAAAGTCTATTAGTCCTTCATGTTTGAGGTGAAGTGAAGCTGCTCTTCCTCCCACTGACTGAATGATGTTGAAACAACAAACCGCTCAGACCCATACAGAATGGTTGCCAGATCGCTTAAAATACACCACATAAGTTGTTTTCATAGTTGCCAGATTGATATATTAAGGTATTATACCAGAGTTTCTCAAAGTCTGCCCACACCTCAAATTAGGAATGCAGTGGTACTATGTAATAAAGTCAATGTTTCCTAATTTGAAATAAAAATGTGTTATACTCACCACTAAACTTTTATTTTATTTCTACTCTACGTGGAAATCGTTACAGTCCCGAGATTAAGGATAAACTTAATAGTTTCCCTGTTTGACATTGTTGTCATGGCAACATTGATAGCCAGCAAGCATTTGGTGTTTAACTTCAGAGTTCAATTGTTAGCTAACAGGCACCCTGTCATAATTAGTGAGTTCTAATTCAATTAGATATAAATATAAGTTACATTTTATTAGTATATCTCTTTTAACAATGATATTTGTTGCAAAACAGCTTTTACAGTATCAATAAAAAAATTGTCAAATGAGTATGAAATGTGTAAGAAAATATGGATAAAACAAAATGATCAGACTGTCCCTGATGAGCAAGCCGAGGGCGATGGCGCAAGAAAAAACTCCCTGAGATGACAATAAGAAGAAACCTTGAGAGGAACCATACTCAACAGGGAACCCATCATCATTTAAGTGTGCGGTCACCATCCAAATATGCAAAGTTCAGTGTCTCCATCTAGCAGCGACACCTTTTTTGTGTCAAGGTTTAGGCAGCTAGTAGAATGCTAACTAGGCTGCTGTGTATTTTGACCATCTTTG
Source organism: Clariallabes teugelsi (assembly GCA_030014215.1). Lineage (NCBI taxonomy): Eukaryota > Metazoa > Chordata > Actinopteri > Siluriformes > Clariidae > Clariallabes > Clariallabes teugelsi. Next base: position 15,466,691 of record JAQMYG010000007.1, read on the forward strand.
GGGACATTCACATGTTGCATCATTTGGTATTTTAAATTAAATAAAAAATCCCAGTTTTTCAAAACTGATCTTCAAACTAATTACTTTATTTACTTCTAACTTTATGTTTGAGAACCTCTGTACTATACCATTTTTGTGTGATCACACTTATCAATATAAAGCTGAATTACATTTCCTACTATAACAGCAGTTTTGTTTCCTTTATATCAAAAGGTTTTTGTCTTGTTCTTGAAGTTAGTATGCAAAGTTTAAACAATGTCACAATGCAATACAAGTTAGAGCTTTACCTCTGATTGTTACAAAGTGCTGACACTGGAGACTACCATGACTTCCACGAATGTTAAATAAACACAAATCCCTATACGGATTTTTTATTTTATTTTTTATTAACATTTGGGGGAAAAAATCAGAACATAACAGTATAAAGACATTTATATAGAGCTGTCCATTTGCAGCTTCTCTGCTGTCTGATCTGTTATTATAGAAAATAATCACCTTCTTACCTTCTGATTAAGTGATCAGAATTGAATAAAAGGAATAAAAGTTAATTTATAACATTGAGACAGATATAACATTGAAATTTATATATTTTTGTAAGGCTGCTTTCTGAAAAAGGCCAGAGTGAGTTAAGAGTGCTACACAAATAAAATTTTATTGAATTGATCATTAGACAGCACTGTCGCCTTGCACCTCCAGGGTCTGGGTTCGATTCCCGGCCAGGCTCGATTCCCGTCTCTGTGTGCATGGAG
>JAQMYG010000007.1:15473962-15495610 GCA_030014215.1 Clariallabes teugelsi
TTTTTTTTTTTTTTTTTTTTTTTTTTAACTTTCTGTTTATTGACTGATTATTTTCCAGCATGTTCCCAAGTATTTTATAAATCTCTCACCCAACAATTACTCACTCACTGACTCACTCACTCACTCATTCACTCACTCACTCACACTCATCTATACTGCTTTATCCTGTATTGGGCCTGGATCCTATGCCGTGAGACTTAGGGCACGAGGTGGGGTACACCCTGGACGGGGTGCCACACACACATACAGGGCACACACACACATACAGGCACACTACAGGCAATTTCGGAACGCCAATTAGCGTAATTTGCATGTCTTTGAAATCTCTTCTTGTCTTTGGGAGGAAACCAGAGTACCCAAAGAAAACCCACCAAGCATGGGGAGAACATGCAAACTCCACGCACACAGACCCGGTCACCTACTCATGTTTTTTATTCATTGAGGAATGACACATTATTCCTTTTATCCATTTATAGTTACATTTAATATTGTGAAAACATTTTCACTAATGTTATCCCAACTAGTGGCGGAACAGTGGCTTAGCAGTGGTACCTCCAGGGTCGGGGTTCGGTTGGGTCTGTGCGCATGGAGTTTGCATGTTCTCCCTGTGCTTGGTGGGTGTCCTCCCACAGTCCAAAGACATGCAGATTAGGCTAATTGCCGTTCCCAAATCATCAAGATTATGTGTATATGTGTGCCCTGCGATGGATTGACCCTTTGTCCAGGGCATACCCCGCCTTGTGCCACCTCTAGGCCTCCCGCGACCCTGTATACTGGATGAAGCATTATAGACAATGAATGAGTGCATGAGTGAGTGAGTATCGCAGCTAGTCATTCCTTAATCAGCGTCTCATTTTCTGCATTTTGAATTAAGAAGACAAATGAATGCAGCATGTCAAGTTACCAAAAACCACAAATCATGAACTCCTGAGGTATAAACAAAACATAAACTCTAGATCCTCAAGATTTCAGAAAATTAAACTTTACAGGTCCAGTACTGACACTTGTGCTCTTTTCCACAATAATGTGAAATAAAGGTCTCCTTACAAAAGACTCTACTATATTAATATCAATATATCTTTTTAAATCAGTTTAAGTGGAGCTGTTAATACAGAATGATAATGTATTAGAAAATGAGCATTGTTATAAACCTGTGATTTTTAGCTTCATTATTGTAAGAGCTGTTGTTTGTGAAAATTAATAAACTAATTATGCAAAATTACAAAGTGCTGTGATATGAAAATAATTATACAAATCAAACTGAATCTTTATCATCATTATCTGAATCATTTTAACATACAGATTTATGCCTTCAGACTTTAAGCCACGCCCCTTTCCTGATTGTCAATGATAATAGAGTTATGACTGTTACTGTTTATAGCTCACTTTGTGATCATACGTCAGCAAAGCCAATGCGATTTGCTTAATTTACTCTGATCTATTATTTATATCTAATAGTTGTTATTTTATTTTACACTTCTTTAACATTTTGTAACCTTATAAGTTCTGAAACTAGGGCTGAACTTTGCACTTGCTTCACATTCTCACAGCAGTAATCACAAATACACAATGTCATATTTTCTCATTGTGTTCCCTCGGCGGCAGGAGGATGAAGCGATGTGGAGTGAAAGGTCACCGCAATTCAGCAACAAATGCATTTGAACACATGCTGAATGCAAGGCTGTAAATTGCATTACACTTGTAGGGGAGAAAAGATTCAGGTTAATTTGGTAAACACAGGGTCGGGCCTTCTACAACACAGTTGTAAATGTATGAAGAGATGTGGAAATGAGGAGAAATTCTGAACGAGACAGAGAGAGAGAGAGAGAGAGAGAGAGAGGAGGGGAAAATGCTGACTCTGTGGGCTCGGGCCTGCCTCGGCTAAATCCAGTCTGGAGATATGACGACTTTCTAATTTGCTTTCCCTCCTATTTTAATAATAGCTGTGCATAAGTAATTTGTGAAAGGCCAACCCAGCGCTGGGTGCGAGGAAAATTAAACTCATTTTATCTGTAGGCTGGTAGGTGGATTTCTATTTATCATTAGCATGCATAGAATTTACCCAGCGTTATTCCTCATAGTGAAGGAATGTAACCAAATAATGTATGAAGGCTTTTTTTTTTGCTTATGCAGGAGTGAAATTCGCAGATAAAAGTACTGGGCTTTTGCAATTTTCTGCAAACGGAACCTAATTCGGAGAAGCTCCTTATTACAGCCCAGACTCATTTGCTTTGAATTAAAGGGTGACATAAGTGACATTAGGATTTCTCCCAGATCTGATGAGATTCATTCAGTTAAATCATTAGTTCCTCGTTCACCATGACACATTTTACACATCCTAAAGGAAATAAATGCCAGAGGGAAGATGTGGCTTTTATATGCAAGTACAAGTAGGCGACTTGTGTTTACAGGAATAAATATGCCTCATAGAAAGGGGAGAATATACATAATGTCAAAATCATCATTTTTAAAAAAAGTTCTTATTTATGATACATATGACAGGACTCCTTGTATTAACAATTCTGATAAATCTGAACAAAAAGCAAACTAATATGCTGCTACACTATAGTATAAGTTGTTAAACCAGAAAAATTGGGTAAATGTAGAGTGTTAAAACCATGTGAAATATAGTTTTATATTTTCGATACTTCAAAATAGCCACCTTTGGTTTGATGATAGCTTTGCACACTCTTGGCATTCTCTCAGTCAGCCTCATGAGGCAGTCACCGTGGAATGGTTTTCCAACAATCTTAAAGGAGTTCCCAGAGGTGTTGAGTACTTGTAGGTTGCTCTTCCTTCACTCTCCGGTCCAGCTCATGCCAAACCATCTCAGCTGGATTTAGATCAGGTGATTGTGGAGGCTAGGTCATCTGATTAGCCAAATAGATCTTACATAACCTGGAGGTGTGTTTGGGGTCATTGTCCTGGTGGAAAACAAATGATGGTCCCACTAAGTACAAACCAGATGGTATAGCATGTTGCTGCAAAATGCTGTCTCAGTTCTGATGTGATTGCTTGAGAAATGTTCTATGCAGATAAAGTGTGCTGTCAGATTGGACTCACCAACAGTATAACCAACAAAGCACCACCACATCAACAGACTCCTTTTCTATGCTTCATAGTCAGAACCACACTATCAGGAACTATCCGTTCACCCTCTCTATGTCTAATAAAGACACAGCAGTTCGAATCAAGAACCTCATATTTTGAAAACGTGGAAAGTTTTCCACTGGTCTAATGTCCATTCCTTGTGTTTCTTGGCCAAGCAAGTTTCTTCTGAAGTAATGGTTTCTTTGTGGAAATTTGACCTCGAAGGCCTGTCTCACACAGTCTCCTCTGAACAGTGGATATTGAAATTTGTCTGCCTCTTGAACTCTGAGGAGCATTTATATGGGCTCTAGTCTGAGGTGCCTGCAGTTTCTGAGGCTGGAAATAGTAATAAACCTATCCTCTGCAGCGGAGGTAGCTCTTGGTCTTCCTATCTTGGGACACTCTTCATGAAAACCAGTTTCACCATAGAGTTTGATTGTTTTGACAACTGCATTTAGGGATACAAAAGTTTTTTTGAAAAAAAAAAGTGCTTTTTTGAATTGGCTGACCTTCATTTCGTAAAGTAGTGGTAAACTTAGTCTTTTCTCTTTACTTAACTGAGTGTTTCTTGTCATAATACGGATTTGTACACTACTGTAGTTGTACTAGCACTAATGGGGCTACTGACTCACCCTTGCTATGTACCCACCCTTGCTCTGCACAATACAGCTGGTGGTCTAAAGCACATTCAGAAGACAATAAATGTCACAAATGAACTATTGACAAGGCACACCTGTGAATTGAAAATCTTTCCAGGTGACTACGTCATGAATCTGTCACTGAAGCGAAACATATCTCCTGTGGACAATCTAAAATATAAAACCTATATTGGGTTGTTGTACACTTTTTTGTTTACTGGGTAATTCCATACATGTTCTTTCATGATGTCGTTATTATTAAAATGAATAAAAATAAAGAAAAACTAGTGAAGGAGATAGAGTGTCCAAACCCTTTGACTGGTAGTATATACAGTATGTATGGATCTCATGAAGACCATCCCAGGAAAGAAAGGCCAAACGCTACCTCTGCTGTTGATTTAGAGTTACCAGAGTAAACAAATCACCAATTAACAGCCCCTCAGATTAGAGCCGTTATGAAGGATTTACAGAGTCTAAATAGCAGACGCATCTCAATATCAACTGTTCAAAGGAGATTATTACATATACATGTTTTGGATGCCTTCAGTATTAAACACACACACACACACACACACACACACACACACACACACACACACGTTTTTATTGTATATACACTGATTTCAAATACTGATTTCTTAATGTTATTTATCCAAAGCATTAACACAATTTGTTTATTATTTGCCTTTTGTTTTATTTGAGGTTATTAAAGCTCTGCAAATACTACAGTATTTCTGTAAGAAAAAAAACTTAATATTTTTCTGTGGTCTCTATTTTTTTCAAGAGCTGTACATTTAATGCTGTGGAATGGCCTCACCAGGCTCTTCTTTCCTTTCTCTCTTAAAGTTAATTAGAACTTGAAGTTAAAAAAAAAGATTTTAGTATTTGTTCATGTGGAGTATTTTCTGTGATTTGCAGCTTAAGTATTGTTACATGTAGAAATTGTTACAAATGCAGAATTCAACAGCAGTGTAGTTAAAAGTACTTCATACCTCAGTGAGTTAAACTCTGCAATCTGATTGGTTGAAGAGAGTTAGTATCGTAGTGGTTTTATACAACAGTTAGATCTGATGTAATTGGTTGAGCGACGTTCTACAATCCTACATTTTCTATAATCGCTCTGGGAAATTCACTGTGTGTATTTTGTGTGTTTGTCACATAAATCATTACTTCCTGGCTTACAAACATTGCTACAGTGAGTTAGCAACATCATCAGTGGATATGGAAAACAGTATTTTTTTAGGAACTTACCTTTTGACCTAGAACATGAAAACATGTCAGGGGAAGAAGAAAAGGAAGAAGGGATGCAACATTTCACTGGATGTACCGTCAACAGGAAAATACAAATGAATGTGAGCAAACTAGCCAGCTAACCAACATGCTGTAAATTGAGTATAGCTTCTAAGAGCAGAGAATAAATAAACAGAGCATTTTGCCAGTTTATGTCTGAAACATCAGCTACATATTTGATTCATCTTGATTTCTTGTTTATAGAACTGTGTTATAAAAGCAATTATAAACTATGGCTATACATTGGCCAATATTCTGTTTAAGCACACTCTTGCTTATGTGATATTCCTTAAATATATACTAAACTAAAAAAAAAAAAAAAAAAATTGAACATAATGTATATAATCATTTTTATAACTTATGTTTTTATTAAACAGTAAAAACAATTGCATAAACAGTAACTGATTACATTGAATAATGTTTACATTTTTTGTTTACATCTGGATCAAATGGCAAACTCTGGGCTATTGAAATGTTTAACTTTTCCATCAAAAGTTATTATAAATAATTCTTCATATAATCAATTATCCTTACAATTATTCATATCTTTAATTATCCATTTACTGTACTGCTGCCAGTAAATCAGTGAATCTTTGCTGTCAAACTGTACCTTGAGGAAACCTGCATTAAGGTTACCCTGATACCCTGAAAGTTAAATACTTTTTTCACAGAAAGGTGGAGAAACGTTTGTGTTTAATTTGTAAGTGAATATAGGCAGCATTTGCGGTTAGCAAAACACGTCCAATGGTTGAGAGTTCAAGTCCCACGTTGGAATCTGTGTGCGTGGAGTTTGCATGTTCTCCCTGTACTTGGTGGGTTTCGTCCGGGTACTCCGGTTTCCTCCCTACAGTTCAAAGACATGCAGATTAGGCTAATTGTAAGGGCATGTGAGGGTGTGCATGCTTGATGGATTGGCACCCTGTCTAGGATGTATCCTGCCTAGTGCTCTGAGTTCCTTGGGATAGGCTTCAGGCCTCCTGCGATCCTGTACAAAACAAACGCTATAGAAAAAGTCAGAAAATATAATATAAGAGAAAATATAATAATATCCAATATTAGTCATAATTTCTCTACCAAATACCATACAGTATAATAACCATGGTAATAAAACTTTCAGATTAGCCAATTCGTAAAAGTGTATTTTTTCCGAGTACACAATAAGATTGTCACTCCGTTACATAGCAGCAAGACACTCGGTGGTGGTAGTATGCAGTGGAAGTGACTAATAATAAGAAGTAGATATTTAAGGGAATGTTTGGTGATTTTTTGCTTTACCATTTTAGGTAGGTTGTTTGGGTGGTTTGCACAAAATCGTTGTATAAAAGTAAAAGCAGTAGAAACACTGGAAGTCATGCATTTTAACATCGCAACATGATGATGATGATGAAGATGACATCTTTTTGCTTCAAGTCTCCAATGAAATATGAGCGGTGATGTCAGCTCATTTCCTCTTTCTCAATTAGCTTAAATCCTCTGTTATGCAATTTGACAAATTCTTAAATTTAAAAAATATATTCAATTTAAAAGAATTAGATAAATTCTAAGCACTTAAACTTTACAGGAAGTGTCTAGGTTTTGCCGTGTTAAGCATACAGTATGTTGTGGAGAAAATATTTGCCCGGTGAAGCACAAATACAGAATGAATTTGAACCCTGGACATAAGCAGATTAGGAGCATTTATAATGGTTTGTTATCATAATAAATTCCGTGCTGCATATTTGCTGCATGTGTTGTCCACTTTTACACGCAGACACACATACACACACATTCCACGATCACGGTTCATTCTGCTGATTTGGACTGAGGCTGCTATCACACACACACCATCACAAACACTAACATGCTTAGGATAAGCTCAGGCTGCAATGTTTATGAGCTGGGAATGTGTGTGAGTTTGTGTGTGTGTGTGTGTGTGTGTGTGAGAGAGAGAGAGAGAGAGAGAGGTAAAAAACTCAGCTCAGCACAAACGGGGTGATTCCACCACTAAAAATTTATGTGTTTGGATTTTTACTAAATAAAGAAGAATGAAAAGAAAAGAAATCTTGGTATGTATATTTCCTAAGAGTCAATTTCTCATGATCAGAATGTTAAAAAAATATATATATATCTGAAAACTGACATAATAAATTAGAATATGAAGAAATAAACCACTGTGTATGCTGCTTCCAAAGTAAAATAATCATCAACTAGATGGTGGGATGAAGGAGAGTTGTTACAAAGCCCAAGTTGATTATTTTCTTATAACAGCATGTTGCTAAGTGTTTTATTCTTCATACAGCATAATTTTGTTCATTAAAGAATAAAACTCATATTTTGTATCTGTTTAAAGTAACTTGTAATGTTGTGAAATGTCTGTGCAACAAGTTAGTTGCTGTTCTCACTTATATTATACTTCACCAGTCACTTTTTCTTTCTTATTTAACAAATAAAAACATATAATCAGTGATATGGTAAAATGTCCTATAAGGACAGGACTTATAGACTTACATCTTATTTATTGAAGGAGTCTCCAGTGTCAGTACTTTTAAATACAGAGACAGAGCTGTAATTTCTGTAATGAGAAACAAGCTGATTAAAAAAAAAAAATGTATTTTGTATTTTTAAAAATCTTATTAGATAGTGAAAAAAAGAGATGCTGGTAGAAGACTGTTTTATTGACTGTAATGACAGCGAGAAGAGGAACTGGTTTCATGCATGTTCCCATGACATTGAACACAACTTTACATTGTAAATGTAAGTTTTGCATTAAGTAAATTAAAATATATAATTGGTGGCAAATTGCTGTCATACAGTATAAGCAGAGTAAATTACTTCAGGATGTGCCATTATGGAAGAATGTGACATAAATACACAATTTATCTACTTAAATACAGATGTAAAATGTGTGCATGTACTATGTGACATACAAACATGGGACATTTAATTGTTTTTTTTAATGTTTATAATAAAAACAAAACAAAAATTTTACTCTCTCATTCACCGCTTTTCATCTTTTCCATCACTGTTATCATAATTTAGCACTTAGTAACTAGTAATGACGTTAATATAAACTTTACTAATATTATTTAAACAATATATTTGGAGCTGTGAGTCAAGAGTGAGAAAGAGTGAGAGAGATGAGAACTGTCTCATATCATTAATGGAGACAAAATAGTGGAATTAGGTCAAATCTAATTACAAGCCATACTATCTAATGTAAAAACACGCCTGCTTTTTTAAACTCCTCATTCATTTTGACTAGTAATTAGTTTTGGCCTGTAAAAAATGCCACCCTTTAATCATGGCAAGGCAGATGTGATTTTGCGGTGCAATTTAATCTTGCTTTAATGAAGAACTAATGGACGCATTGCAAATTACGTTTTTTTCCCCCCTCATCTCTCGTGCAGTAAGAAGAGGATAAAAAATCTATTTCCTGCTTTTGAAAAGATCAAGAGTATCTTTGATAATAGGCCGAGCGGGCCGGTGTGGAGCCAGCACGCTCTTTTAGTCCACTCACCACTCAATGGAGAGGAGGCCACAATTAGCAACAAAGAGCAGAAAATGCATGAGAGGAACAAAATCTGGGCGCTTTGGCTCGACCTGCAGCTCCCACAGCCTCGTTAGACACAGGGCGAAAGTGTCACCGAGGAACAATGGGCTGTGATAAATTAGCCTGCCTACCAAAAAAAAAAAAAAAACATGTACAGCTAATTTTCAATTATACCTATAAATGCATCGTCAGATTGAAGAGGAATTGGATATGCATGGAGAGCAAACTAATAGATCTGCAGCTCCAGCTTCTCTCTCTCTCTCTCTCTCTCTCTCTCTCTCCCTCAACACAAAACAAACTCATTTGCCATTTAAAGGATGAGAGATCCATTTTCAGATCACCTGATCACTCTGAAGGCCTCCTCTGTGTTAGATATTTTAATGCATATTAATATTTATTCGGAGACTAGCCTGTGATAAGCCTTTGCGTCCCTGAAATCAGTTTAAGGGTAGGGTTTCTAATATTATAACTTATAACTTATAACATATAGAAATGTTGCAGTAAATATTACAACATGCTTTACTACCCATGTCTTAAAATATATTCGGAATTTAAAAAAAAGGTGTTTATAGTATTAATATGTTAATACTAATAATACTAGTAATGTGTTATGCAGTTTCTAGCTAGACTGGTTAATGTGTGGTAAGCTAACTTACTGGTTAATGTGTTTTTTGTGCTTGTTGTAATGTTTTTTTTTTGTTGTAATAAACAACACAACACAGATTTTATGAATGTGATAAGATGTGTCTTGAAACTTAAAATTTATTTTTGCCTTTTTCTTTGAGAACTATGTGTGAGTAATGTGTGATGTTTCAACATTGCTAACTAAACTTTAGACAAATTAAATATGCAAATCTACATTTGATGTGTCATTTATTTATTTATTTATTTATTTATTTATTAATTATAACCCATGCTATAGGTAGCTGGTTCATTAAATTTTTGTTGTTTGTTAGAATAGTGAGATATTGTTTTGTGGTTTGTTTTTACTGTATTCTGATATGTTCTAATGGTTTAACATTTCATTAAAAACCTTGCTTGTGGCCTACAGTAATAAGAAAGAAAATGTTTATTTATATTTTATGGAATCCCTCTCTATACTGGGCAAATAAAACAGAAGTTATACATGCATGTTTATTATGGTATGGTATTATGGTATGTCATTATTCTGCTATATCGTACAATATTTTTAACTTCTGTTTTGATGACAAAACAGAGGAGGAAAAATGCTTCTAATATCCATCATTTTAATATTTAACTTAACTATATATTTTACTTATGATTTGCTTTAGGTCTCAAGTATTTGGCCATTACATTGTTTTTTCCACAGATAAATGTGTAAATTTCACGGGCAATTGACAAACATCATAACAGATAATTATGTTTAATTTACAGTTTTGTGGTTTCATAATTTAATAAAGATATTTGTACAGGTTGAGTGTAAACTAAGCCCTAACAGCTTCTCTTTGCAATATTTTAGAAATCCTGATGGGTTTTGGTTAAAGATAATACAGAGAGCGTTGGCAAATGAGCTCTGGAGTTTCTTAGTGTGTATGTCTGATTTGAAAACATTTTTTGTGCAATACAGCAAGAGATGAAAGCGTAATGGAAGTTGGCTTAACTCATGAACCAGCCCTGCTATGGATCTGATTACTGAGGGAGAGTAATTTATTTTCTTAAATAAGTAGAAAAATTGGATAGGATGAATGAAATTTCCCTGTTGTAGTCCGGTGATGGTGCCACGGGAGATTACGCATTTTCTAATCGTTCATCAGCAGCGAGTGTGTACGGGCTTAGCATAATGGAATTGGTAAACTGGTTAGTGTGAACACGAGGCCTCGCTATCAGCCCCACCATAACGGCTTATGTGGCACTAACACTCTCCCACTCACTGCCACACACAGCGTCTGAAATATTCCATATATATTTTGGCACACTGTATTACAGATAGACACCTTGCTATACTCCTTGTGCTGAGAGCTGCAGAAGTCGAATTGCACAGTGATTTTATAACTATTGATAACCAAACTTGCCCTCACGCTTCTGTCAACACTCAATATAGCTAACACTAACAGTACCGATCATTAATTGTCTTTTTGAAGTGAAAAATATAACGTCTAGCTGTGCACACCTAGTGAAGGAGAACTGCCTATTGTAAGTGCATTAACAAAGTATCTATTAAGGTAAACAATATGTAGATTAACATGAGGCTGTGAGCTATAGGCATTAAAATTTGCTAAATTATTTCAGCAGATTTTTAAATGTGGGTGTAGTCAATTCGAGAAATAGCAAAAACCAAGTCATAATGGAGTCAAAGGCAAATAAGATAAAGTCAGATTAAAAAGAAGTCAATATTTAGAAATAAAACCATCAAATCCTTTTGTGGGCCTTATTTAATTAGACAGCTTAATTTATGCAGTACATCAATGATTAGACTGTTTTTTTTTTAAAGAAGAAATGAATGTTTTTGCAAGTTTGTCCATATGAAAAAAAAAAAATCACATTTGGGGACAAAGTCCATATGTACAGTATGTAGCAACATTTTGATAGATGCAATAAAATAAATAAATAAATAAATAAATGTTAGCTTTTTTAACTAGCTAAAATGTATTTATTTATTTATTTTAATTGCATATATCAAAAAAACTTGCTCCATCCATATGGACTTAGCAGAGCGTTTGTCATTTAACTATGATGTTGCTAGCTCTGCCACCTGGACAACCTCATCTGCATCTGCTAAGCAATCGCACTTTGAATTTTTTTATTATGATCATAGTCTCATCATTTCATCTCATCGTCTATACCGCTTTATCCTCTATACAGGGCTGTGAGGGACCTGGAGCCTATCCCAGGAGACTTACAGTAGGGCACGAGACAGGGTACACCCTGGATGGAGTGCCAATCCATCGCAGGGCACACAAACATATACACACACTCACATGCTCATTCACACACTATGAGAAATTTGGGAACTTTGATTAACCTAATCTGCATGTCTTTGGACTGTGAGAGGAAACCAGAGCACAAGAACATTCAAACCCACCAAGCACAGGAAGAACATGCACACAGTTAGGTCCATAAATATTTGGCCAGTAACACATATTTTAGATTTTTGTGATTTTGCTTCTCTACACTGCCGAAATGGCTTTAAAATGAAACAGTAAACCTGGCACTGAAGTAAACTCCCCTGTCCTTAAGATGCCAGCAAACGTAAAGTTACCGGTTTATCTTTGACAAAGTACTTACACTTGAATATTCTCCATAAACGTTAACTGTTAACACATTCTCCATACAGAAACTTCTCCACAATTGCACTGATGTCAGAGCTGCTGTTATACAAATTTAATCATCACCTTCTGACCATTCTGAATAGAGAATTTTTTTTTTTTTTTTACCCCTTAGGATTATATTAGGATGTAATACTGTACATGAAGGGTATTAAAATTTTTTTTTTAATCTAATACCTTCAAAACACTGTTAGAAGATTAAGACTGATGAATCATAATTGATTCAATAATTCTCTGTGTCAGTGATAAACTGAGATATTGTTCAGGATGCATCTCTTGAGGTCACGACTGAAATGAAGAGCATTGTTTCTTCACTTCCTCCAATCATATTTATGTTTTGACATAAGGAGGTTTTAGACCATCACATGATCTTAATGTGGAACTGATGTGAGAGACTATAAAAGCATGTGTTTTTTTTTATTTTTTATTCAGGCTTGCACTGAACACATATTTATAGTCCATACTTGCGGGGGCAGATATAATACAGACATGTTTAACAATAACATGGGTGGATTAATTCTCATGGATTCAATAACGAGGTCAGTGTCAGAGACTGCACGATGTAAATATAATAAAAACTATGAACTATAGAAAAATAAACTATCCACCGAAATGTGACATGGTAAATTACAGGTTAAGTTAAACAACAGGGTAAGAAGTAAATTTAAGGCATAATAAACTACAGAATAAGAAGGTCAACTAAGGGGTCACCTTAACTACAGCTTAAGAACATAATCTTAGGTGTAACGGTAAACTACAGGGTAAGACGTTAAGATAAGGTGTTGCATGGTCAATAACAGGGTAAGAAGTAAAATGAAGACTTGATAAATAACAGTGTACGATTATGAAATAAATCGTAACATGGTAAGCTACAGAGTTAGATGAAAAACAAAGGTTTAACATGGTACAGTACATGGCAGGAATATAGACTAAGGTGTAATGCTGTAAAATTCCCAGCAGTGTTGAATTAAATTAACACACTGCAGGATTCATATACAGATTCTGCTGGAAACATATAAACTCTGAAAGGGTTCAAGTAATACTAGAATTTTACTGTAAACATGTAAGAAGGCTAGGAGTTTAAACTTAAGTGTAACTACAGCATAAAAGGGAAGCTAATGTGTAATGTGGCAAATTGTATGTTAAAAAGATTAACAAAGGTGTAAACTACAAGGTAGGAAGGATAAACTAAGGTGTAACATGGCAAACTACAAGGTAGGAAGGTAATGACTGCAAAACATCTGCAACAACAACATGACCTCTTACACAACTTCAATGACTTTATACAGTGGGTATTGATACTGAACATTAATGGCCACTTCACTGAAGTAATAACTGTATACACCTCAAGCAGTTCTTCTATACAAGTGACTTATAGTAGACTTACAGTAGAGAAACTCCACAACAGTTGGAGTTTCTCCTGTTTTCACTTCCATTCAACACCTACTGTAAGTGGAAAACATGCAAGAAACACTGCGCTACTACTACACAAATATCAGTCTGCATTCATATAATTTCACATACTCATACGTATCCATATTAAGACTGATATACAGTAAGAGAATTTACCTTTATCATCTGGATTTAAGATTAACATTAATGTTAATGATCAAAATCAATAAAGAATGTTTTTTTTTTAACTGAGAAATTGTTCTTTAAATCTTTTTCTCTTGAGTGTTTTGAAAGTGAAATACACATTTTAATTCTAGCAACACTTGATATTATTAAGTATGCTAATTAAGCAATTCAAATTTAATAAATCTGATTTTCATAAAGGTGGCACAGTGGCTTTGTGGTTAGCACTACTGCCTCGCACCTCCAGGGTGCAGGTTCGATTCCTGCCTCGGGTCTGTGTGTGTGGAGTTTGCATGTTCTCCCTGTGCTTGGTGGGTTTCTTCCAAGTACTCTGGTATTCCTCCCACAGGAAGGAAGGTCCAAAGACCTGCAGATTAGGATTATTTGTGTTCCCAAATTGCCTGTTGTGTGTGTGTCCTGTGATGGATTGGCAACCCGTCCAGGATGTACCCCACCTTGTCAACTTATAGATGTAAAATGTATATTTTGTTGCATTTACAGTAACAAATACTGTTACAAATACTTAAATTATTAGAACCATTACATCAATTAGATCATCTTTGTATTTGCTGTATATCAGGCTACATTATTATAAATATTTTTGTCTTTTTTTTGTCCTGAAAATAAATGCCATCTAATAACTGTTATTGTTTAAGCAAGAGAAATGTTCAAGGTGAAATGTTTAAATGATTTTCCACTAGGTGTCACTAACAGGTTTTGTCAAACAAAAAGGTTTGAAAACCTCTTCAAATCCTTATTCAGACCACACTAGGAACATATTGTAATGCTGGTGTTTAGAATACATATCTAAATATATCTAAAATCAGGATCAAGCAATAAGATGAATTATGGTACGAGTGTATCAGGTGCACATGCATTGTTGGGATTTCTGATAGTGATCGAACCTAGAGGTTGATAAAATGTGCTGTAATAGAGAATTAAGAGATTTGTTTTATTAGAACTATTATAACATATGCAGGTCAATTATGAGGGTCAAACTTTTGCAGCATTTATTGGGCCTGATTAGTAAAAGTACTTTAGTGCAGAGTATATAGTGCATGCAGAGTAACTATGGTGCTGTGTTACAAATTTGTTTCTCTTTGCAATAGAATTACTGTAAACAAAAACATAAACTTTGTGGATGTGAGGTCATATACTGTATGTGGGTCTGGCCAGAACCAAAAAAAAAGCTGACCACCAAAAACAGATACATATAAACAAATAAAGATGTGGACACTGTATAAACTACTATGTATGTCCACATCTTTATAGGGCAGTGGTGGCTCAATCAGTTAAGGCTGTGGGTTACTGGGTTACTGATCAGACGATCAGGATTTTAAGCCCCAGCACCCGCAAGTTGCCAATGATGGGCCCTTGAGAAAGACCCTTAAGTAGAAAGCAAGTGTTCATCAAATTTTAAAGATTGATGTTGATATTGGTTTAAAAAATCATGCTACGCTGCTACAGCAAGAAATAAATTATAAAATGCCTTTTTTTTGGTAATGTGTTGTAAATTTGAACAATACTGATGCTCCAAACCCTGTTATGGTGGTTACTTTTGTAGTAAATTTTGCTCAATCAGCTGTGTTTAATCACACACTCATCTTCTATACCAATTTATCCTCTGTTCAGAGTCATGGGGACCTGGAGCCTATCCCAAGAGACTTAGGGCATTATGTGGGGTACAACCTGGACAGGGTGCCAATCCATCGCAGGGCACACACTCATTTAAACACTATGGGATCACCAATCAACCTAACCTACACTGTGGGACGAAACCCACCAAGCACAGGGAGAACATGCAAACTCCATGCACACAGAGACGGGAATCGAACCCGGACCCTGGAGGTGCAAGGCGCCAGTGCTAACCACTACACCACCGTGCCGCCTTTCAGCTGTTTATTATTTTATTTATTTATTTTTTAAAAATTAGATGTTATTGATAAGTATTTTTCAATTTCTTTCCATTCTTGAATGAACATGCTGCAAACAAATAACGTCCTAAACGTGAAAGTGAAATCCTGAATGAACATGTCCCAAAAATCATGTACCAATAAATGGTTTAAACTTCCGACAGAAACATGCTTCTTATAATATAATGCAATAGACCAAATTATTCCCCTCACTAACAGCTTGAAGATTTCAGAAATATAAAAAAAAAAAAGAAATTTCACTACATAACACAATTAGTGTAAACCGAAAACCCAGATGTGGATAATAGTTAACCCTATGGAAGAATGGCTTAATCCCAAATCTTTTTCCAACTCTCTAAACAAGTGCACAAGGAATAAAACAATGTACACTAAGATGCAATTTGAGTTTAAGCCGAATTCATTTATATAGTTACACCACATTGAATAAATGAAAATAAGCATTCCAGAAAGTGCCCTAAACATTGTGCAAATAGAGAATTGGGACCGAGCCCGATGAAGCCGAATTCCTAGCCTGAATAGTTCTAGAACTTTTACCCACAATTCTTAGCGTGTTCAAAATGGACGAACTGACGGTTGAGGTTCGCGGCTCCAATGGGGCTTATTATAAGGTAAAAATATTTATACATTTGGTTATTTTACAAATCCTAAAGTGGAGTTTAGAATATTAAAAAAAACATAAGAAGCAAAAAATGCTATAAATTAATGCGAAGTCGTATTAAACATGCGTTACAATACGGTTTCGGCTTTTATAGTTAC
This sequence comes from Clariallabes teugelsi, assembly GCA_030014215.1. Taxonomy (NCBI): domain Eukaryota; kingdom Metazoa; phylum Chordata; class Actinopteri; order Siluriformes; family Clariidae; genus Clariallabes; species Clariallabes teugelsi. The sequence continues at coordinate 15,490,062 of JAQMYG010000007.1, forward strand.
TATAGTTAGCATAGCTTTGCGGTTCAGATTGCGTTATTTTATCCTACCTGTTTTCCGACAAATCCCGCCTACTTCATTAGGATTGGTTAGGAAGCTATTTTGTGGCGCTGTAAACCAATCACAGCGCTGGCGGTGAAATACTGCTAGGCAATCCTTGCGCAGAAACTGGGAGTCGTCCGATTACAGGTGGGTTCTTTCGACGCTAGTAATATTGTACGCTAACCGAGATAGCTAGTTAACATTATTATAATGTTTCATGTAATAATCGCGCTGAATTAATTAACTAAATGTAGGTCATTGTTTACCAGGCCAGTGATGTATGCAGTTTGTGATTTGTGAGTTAATTTCAAGAACTAAGGACACCCAGTTTCTTCTAGCCTAGGACTTGAGCTGAGTGGAGTTTTTATAGAAATGTCAACATTTTCACTTTCGTTTCTTTTTCAGTAACTTGATTAACTTTCGCTTTTGTATCATTAGTGTAGGTGTGTAAAGCATTTATGGAACTCTTGGCCGTATTTTTGTGAAGGTAAATAACAATAAGCATGACAACACAACACACTGCAGTTATTTTAGAAATGAAGCAATCGCACGTGATTTTCACTTCATCCTGCAGATAGATAAATACAACTTTATTGTTATTGCATACACTGCTATGCAGAGAATATGTGCAGTAATTACAGAATGTATAAAGCTATGAAGTGCGAAAGGGCTATAAGCAGGCAATGCCTACAAAATTGAGCAGGGTGTATGTAGGTAGGTGGGTGGGTATGTAGGTAGGTAGGTGGGTGGGTAGGTAAGCCTCAGGGAATCGATAGGTTTAGGTCCCACCTTGGGTCTGTGTACGTGGAGTTTGTGCCCTAAGTCTCCTGGAATTGGCTTCAGGCCCCTATGACCCTGTATAAAAAGTGTGTGTGTGTGTGTGTGTGTGTATACAGTGAATATATAAAAAAGAATCGTGCTGGGTTATGTATAGGGTAGGTAGAGATAAATTGTATAGATGCATTTTTTAATATATATATATATATATATATATATATATATATATATATATATTTATCTGTGAGATCTTACAGCTCAATTTAATTGATTTACACTATTCAGGACGCACTACACTGTGCCAGTTTTAAGTTAGACTGGTTGACGCACTACATAGGGAGTAATACAATGCTCTCCATAGTAATCTATAGGCATGATAGAAGGCTTTTGATGTCTATGGGGGTTCACTGTCCTAGAACCTATTCTAGAAAATATTAGTTGACTATTAAAGAAATGAAGGAAAAAAATCTGAACAAAAGCCTTTTATTTAAAAAAATATATTTAGCCTTGTTTATATTTAGCTACAAACTAAGCAGAAACAAACTAACAAACTCTTCTGTAAAAAAATAAAATGTTAATAAAAGGTCTTTCTCTAAGATTTTTTTTCCCCTACACACCACCCAGTTCTTCCTTTTTAGGCAACTGCTACCAACAGGAGAGGTTGAAGGCCAACACATGCTTCTTTGAGATAGAACTTTTGTTCAAGAGAGTTACGCTACCTAGCTTAATACATAAGCTCACCGATGCCCATGATTGGCTGGTGTCACTGTGTTTGACATTGGAGAGTGAGAGAGTATGCCCCTCCCACTCTCAGACAGCACAGACAGTTAAATTTTCGTCTCCTCTATTTTTAGTGTATATTATCTTTTAACACTGCATATTTTGACCAAAAAAATCCATATTGCGATTATTTTGACACATATTGTGAAATGTTAAACTGCAATGTTTAACTGTTAATTGTACATTTTTATATTAAATGTATTCATCCAGGCTAACAGCAAATGTTGACACAAATTATCTTAGTATAATGATGTTTGTTTATTACAACTAATACTTAACTTATTTACAAACTCACATAACTTCCAGACAATTTATTTCTTGTAATACATTGTAGCTTTTTACTTCTTACAGTAATTGCATAGGTTCATATTGGGATTTAAATGTTTTTTTGCAAATAATTGTGCAGGACTTGTATCTTAGAATGAACATTTCAAAATGATACTAAACCTGCATTACTCGTTTTTACTAGATCAATTTGGCTGATTTTGTGTCTACAGGACAGGCCTGGTCAGCAATCCTGTCCACTGCGGTTCAAGCAGAAGTTCTTATACGTGTGTGTGCTTTGTTTTGAGCGTCAGCTGTTCGTTTTAGGATCATGAGCTGCTGTTGGAAGATATGAGCGGATAAACTCAGAGACCAGGTCTATTTTTAAATCGCTGTTAGAAAGATGATAACTCTCGCTTAGCTGTTATGAGAACTTGAGCGAAAACTTTCTCTCTGGCCGTATGCACATATACAGGGGTATTATTTTAAATGGAGGTTTATCTCAGGTGGCACAGGGGCTTAGTATTTAGCACTGCCGCCTTGCACCTCCTGGGATAGTCTTCAGGCCCCTGTGACCCTGTATACAAGATGAAGCGTTATAGACGATGAGTGAGTGAGGTTTATCTCTGCAGCCCCATGTAAGAAAGGTGACAGTTGAGGGTTTATTTACTGAAAATAACTGGAACATTTATCTGTCAAGTTTTAATGTTTAAATGTTGCTATTCAGTCACTTTGTAGTTAAAAATGATAAAGATCACAATATCTCATAAAATTGTACAATCACAATAGTATTGTACTGTACAGTGATATCATATTGCCCAGCTTTACTCAACTGGCAGACCAGCTGTCACTACTGTGCTCAGGCAAACACAGCATGAGAACCAACAGTGTATCAGGCTTACTTAAAGTTGGTTATAGGGACACACACACACACACATGCACAAATCCAGAGAAACATCAGTAACCCCTATATGGACCTGGATAGTTCTATCACTTTGTTGATTCACATCACACACATACACACACACACCTCACATAAACAGAAAACGAGCCATCATATTCTTAATGTGTGAAGCACATATCAGATGCACTTGCATATTGCAATGCACATTCCGTAATAGATATTTATTGTTCACCGCTCTCCGTCATCCCTCGCTCTGTGTCGTCCCACTCTGTGTGTTGTCCTGGTGTCATTTGCCATTAGTAATGTCACAGCAAGAATCTATACGCTGTTTAATTTTCTGTTCATGACAAATAACGACTGTCGTTTCAGGGCTTCGTCAAAGATGTTCATGAAGATTCGCTCTCTATCTCGTTCGAAAACAAGTGAGTCCTTTTATGATTGTGACTCATTTTAATTCAGTACTATTTAAATAAATAAATAAAATGTAATATTTTTTTATTATTTTTTTCATAAGTTGGCAGCCGGAGAGACAGGTGCCGTTTGCAGACGTGCGCTTGCCTCCTCCTGCTGACTGCAAGAAGGAGATTGGCGAGGGAGATGAGGTGGAGGTGAGCGCCTTTGAGACTACATGCTTTAAAACCCCTGGACTTATTTCTGGTTGTAACGTGATTACTCTTGATTGTGTCTCAGATATACTCGAGGGCGAATGAGCAGGAACCGTGTGGCTGGTGGCTCGCCAAAGTGCGCATGATGAAGGGAGACGTGAGTATATATGCGGCTGTCCTGTGTCTGTTTGCTTTCTGTTTCACCGCCATATTCTGCAGTGTTGCTTTAACTTCCTCTTCCTCTCCTTAGTTCTACGTGATCGAGTACGCAGCCTGTGACGCCACGTACAATGAGATTGTCACGTTTGACCGTCTGCGGCTGGTGAACCTAAACAAAGCTGTGACGAGAAACACCTTCTATAAGTGCACTGTTTCTGTTCCTGATGATCTGAAGGCTGTGTGAGTGGACTTGTTGATGCTGCTTCTTTTTTCTCCGTTTTTTTTCTTAGTGATGTTATAGGGAGTGATCTGAGAAATGTGTTATATCTCAAATGTAAATCTGCAGGTTTCATTTCCAAAATTGTGTTTATTATTATTATTATTATTTTCTAATACATCTTAAGCTCCTAAGTGTACTTTCTCTTCTAACCCATTTACCCCACGAATTTGCTCATTTGTCTTTTCAAAAATTAATTTTTTAAATCATTTTATCTTTACCAAAACTTTGCTTCTGACAGTTTTACATCTACAAAATTTCCCTTAAATCACTGACCTCCAAAAAAAAGTATTTTATTACTATTCATAATTGTCCTTTTTTTCTTATTTACTCTCTTGAAGGATCTCCCCTTACTTTACTCCCTCACTTTAATTAAATATGACCTCATGATCTGTCGTTAGTTCCACAATTGCACTGTTTAACTAACGTAAAATTGTATTTTTATGGAAAACACAATGTTACTGAATATTTATGGCTCAATACCCATCTTTTACTTTGAATCTTATGTTTTATCACCTTTTTATATCCCAAGGATCTCCTTACCCAAACCCAGTGTTTTCTTTTAAACTCACTCTTTTCATCTATGTTTAGCATCTAAAATCTAATTTTACCTTTACCCCGCCACACACACACAGATTTTATTTTAACTCCGTTTAATACAGGATTGAATCCATTCTACATCCAAGTGCTTATTAACACATTTATCCCACTTTTGCTCACCAAATTCCTCTTTTCAAAGTCCTTTCATTATCTCAATTTTTATTTTTATTCTTTTTTCTTGCAGCTGTGAGAGCGAGCTTGCTCATAAGGACTTTAAGAAGGCTGTAGGCGCGAGCAGGATTGTCTACAGACCTGAAACCTGTGAGCTGCTTGTCCTGGTGAGTGTTGAACATGTTCACATGTACACTGCATATTATTTATACTTTTTTATCATAAGAAAATTAATGTCGAGTTAGTGCTGGACAATAATTCGATATCAATACATATCGCGATAGAATTTTTTTCAATAACGGTGATATGATTTTTAAACACATTTCCGATATTTCAATATATATAAAAAATGACAAAACCATAATATTGCATCTCTTTCCTACTCATATGGATGAGTGCGTCGATCGCACGGACGCTGCCGACAAAGAGCGTGTTGTTGCGGGAGAGAGAGGTTAATTTACGACAGCTGTTTACGGGAGTGTATTCCAGTGCGGGAGATGCATTGTGGGTAATGAGATCTGGTGTGTATGAACGCGAATGCGAGATGTAAGCTGGGATATTTGAGTTTTGTTTTCTTTTCAGTAGTTTTAGTTGGCTTTAAGTTGTACTATAACCTGACAATGCAGCAAATATAAGAACGGGCATTGACCAGTTTGTCCATCTCATCATTACATGAATTATCGGGCTGTTACGCTGTCGCGAGCAACATTACAAATATAGCGGAGAAGCTAACAGTGTGTTTATGTTACCGCACATGCAGATGTTTTGCCCTCCCTCAATATAAATTAGACACCTTCACTTTTAATTTATGGAGGGAGAGATATAGATCCTTTCTCGATGCAGTGAATTTCTTTGAGCAAATTAATAACAATTTCAATTATTGAAATGGAGGAAGAAGAAAAGGTGGAGCTGAAAGTTACACGAAAATAAGAAAAAGTCTTAGAGGTAAACGCTGTGAAATGCTTCAAATGAACAGATTCTGCCTTTGGTGTGAAGGAAAGTTCCAGTTCTGCTCTGACGACTCTAACATTAC
>JAQMYG010000007.1:15495710-15514551 GCA_030014215.1 Clariallabes teugelsi
TTTAACGAGTACGAGTACTTTAGAAAATGTGGTATCGAGGCCGATACCAGATATCGGTATCGGTGCATCCCTAGTTATACCTTTAACAATTTTAATTATGCTAAATTTAATTATTGTGTTAAACTTTGCACTAGTTTGCACCTTTTTAACTCATTTCCTTATTTAAAAGTAGCATTTTTGAGGTCTTTTACCTCATGATTTTTTTCTCACTCTTTGTCCTTGTATACTCATTTACATTTCCAGACCATTTCCAGACCATTTCCATTTTTTACATGAATCACCCTGTTCATTCCAAAGTCACCCTATTCATCCATTCATCCAAAATTTCCTTTACCACCTTAAATCATACTTTTTAAAATCATGCTTACTTCCCAAAAATAATAATTATCTAAACATTCTGTCATGTTTTTTAAAACGAAGAAAGGTCACCCTTTGAGACATCATCCATATACGTTATACTAAATTAAAAGTGCTCATTTTAATCGATTTGGTATGTGTGTGTGTATGTGTATGTGTGTGTGGTGTTTTACAGTCTATAGACGAGGTGACAATGAAGAGAGTGTCTCTCCTGAGCGACATGCACTTGAGGAGCATCCGCACTAAACTCATGCTCGTGTACAGGAACGAGGAAGCCACAAAGCACTTAGAGGTAACAAGATATTTACCAGAACTTAATGTGAGTCCAAGAGTGAGGAGAGGGCAAGAAATTTGGAAAAGCAAAACAGCACTTCCGAGTGCTGTTTAACCTTTAACATTAAATATCCAATTAATCTTACAAAGAAAACTCAAATATGCTGATGCAGCAGGGTTCTGTGGTTAGTCATGAACAGCTGAAGTATTTGGACTGGTTTGTGATATGATGGTGGTATTTCCCAGAGCACGAAGCAGCTAGCATCAGCGTTCCAGGAGGAGTTCACAGTGCGAGAGGACCTGATGGGTCTTGCCATCGGGAGCCACGGGACAAACATCCAGCAGGCCAGGAAAATTCCAGGAGTGACCGCCATCGAGCTGGAAGAAGAGAGTGGAACATTCAGGATTTACGGAGAGGTACTGAGCTGTAACATCAGTGTGGATCATTAGTCATTGGCATCGTAATGATGTATTTATTCATTTTATCGTTCATAAATTCACCCCAGACTACTGAGGCTGTCCAGAAAGCAAGGGGCATTCTGGAGTTCCTGGAAGAGTCGGTACAAATCCCCAGAAATCTAGTTGGTATGTTTTTCTTGTTTGTTTGTTTGTTTTTTCCCCCTCCCCTGCCTCCCCACAGCCATTTTAAACTTTCTTTGCATTTTTTTCCTCACTCTTTTTTCTGTCACAGGCAAGGTGATTGGCAAAAATGGCAAAGTCATTCAGGAGATCGTAGATAAATCTGGAGTGGTGCGAGTACGGATTGAAGGAGACAATGACAATAACCTTCCCAGGCAAGAGGTCAGATCTCATTCTTAAGACCATTTGCTTTCTGATCCCTTGATTGAGTGGTATTTATCGCCATGCTGTTTTGCTTTATTGAAAATGTTTTTATATATATATAAAATTTATTTATTGCAGGGAATGGTGCCCTTCACGTTTGTTGGCACAAAGGAGAGCATTGGAAACGTTCAAGTTCTTCTGGAGTACCACATCGCTTACCTGAATGTGAGTACTGCTCATGCACTGACAAAATTGAGATAATAGGTACAGTGAAACCTCGGATTGCGAGTGTTCCGCAAGACGAACAAAGATTTAAAAAAAAATTGGACTTGGAAAGCGAACAAGTCTTGGTTTATGAGCACCGAGTATCATGTATCACGAATGCGCTTCTTGCTTTGACGCCGAGCGTCACGTGATCACAACTGAGCCAACGGTTTTTCTCTTGTGCTGCGGAATTGTGGGTAATCGTCTCCCCTGCTGGGTCTTAGTTCGCGTCTCTTACTGGTATAGTAAACGCGTGTGCCCGGATGTTGATTATAACCCTGTGACCACGTGTGTGCGCGTAACACCTGCACACACATTAGGTTAAAAATCCATTTTCTACTCCGCTCAAGGCTCAGCCTGCTCTTTGTGTCTGTGTGCATGCGCGTCATTGGACAACATGCCACACAGACCCCTCCTACTTTCGCCTTCACACACACACTCTTTCTCTCTGCTCTACACAGAAACACTGCTCTGTCGGGATTCTTTTCAAAGGTAAAGTGCAGGTTAATTTGTTTTATTTTTACTTTACAGCAGTGATTCAGTTGGTGTGTCGCTCAATCGAGTGTCATTGGAGAGATTTCTTGTTTATTTTTTCCGATAAAACAGTGTTTCCGCTGTGTGCACGCATGTGTGAAAAGAGTGGAGGAAGGGTAACTGTGTAAGACGAGAAGTTACCCTTTAGATTCACACACATACACAACGGAAACACTTATCTGTCGGGATTTATTTTTACTTTTTTTTTAAGGTAATTTGTTTTATTTTTATTTAATATTTTGTGTTCATTATTTTCATGTATTTATTTTTTTGGGCTGTGGAATGAATAATTTGAGTTTCCATTATTTTGTTTTGATTTGAGTGTTTGGGAATACGAGCCCGCTTCCGGAACGAATTATGCTCGTAATCCGAGGTTCCACTGTATTTGATTATTTATTCAGTGATCAGTGGTCCATGTTAGGCCATTAAGTGAGGAATAAAATTAATGACTAGGCTGTGTGATGAAGCGGAGTTATTGTTACCACATCAAAGTAAATTATTTTCCAATAAAAGCAGGTCCCCAGGTGTTTTATTATTTTTGTACAATAGCAACTTTGACAGTAACAAAGTGCTGAAACTGGATACTCCTTTCATAAATGTTAAATACATTTCTGCTCATTTAGCAAAAGCTCAGTATAAGTTGTCAGTCAGCTGTTAGAAAAGCAATCAATTCATCAATTAATTATAACGTTAAATAAATCCATTAGAGCCATTCTAACTAACAAGTTAAGACTATTTCGTGGTAATTGTGTATAGGAGGTGGAGCAGTTGAGGTTGGAGCGGCTGCAGATTGATGAGCAGCTGCGTCAGATAGGTATGGGTTTTCGTCCCGTTCCAGCACGTTCCAATGAGAAAGATAAAGAGAAGAGCTATGGCGTGGATGAAAGCGCTTCCACCATCTCGCTGCACTCCGGGCGCTCCTACACAGGCCGGGGACGCGCACGCAGGACCGCCAACCACAACGCAGCCTACGGTAACACACTTCACACACTCATCTGACTACAACTATGATAATCTTACTTGTGATCTGATTGACTCATGTCTTCCTTAATGCCCTATTTAGGAAAAATTCTAAAAGATTTAAGTTGTAATAAATGTACTGCAAAGAGTATATAACCCCAAGTTGTAGTGGAAAAAATAAACCCTGTCTCATTTCCTGTTCATAGGGACGAACTCGGAGCACTCTTACACTTCCGAGACTGATTCTGAGCGGAGAGATGAGCTGAGTGATTTCTCTCTAAGAGAAGATGAGGACGAGCGCAGTGTCCAGCCCAGGGACAGCAGGAGGAGAACAGCAGGGGTCAGAGGACGTGGTGGCTCGGGAGTGAGAGGTCGCGGGACTGGAAGAGGGTCAGGGAGCACCATGAGCTCAGGTACATTAACTGAAAAAAATATACGCTCATCTGCATGAGTGTAGAGTCAAGAAATGTCTTTGACTCTACAGCAGGTGTGTAAAACTGGATCCAGACAGGACTGATGTGAGGTTGAGACTTTCATTTCAACCAGGCAGAAACTATACGTGATTAGTTGCTCTTGGCGTTCAATAAACTAAATAAAACAGGTGGAATCAGGCGTGGCTTTTGTTTGGTTTGAATGAAAACATGCACCCACACCTACTTTCTGGATCCCGTTTTGAAGAGGCAACTTAAAACAAATCTTTCCCCCCAACACTTTTTCCTTCCTTTGTGCTACTAGTTACCCTAATCTTTTTGAGTGTGCACATGGGAGTGTTAGAAAGGCCTTATATAAACGGAATGCTTTGATATTTATTAATAACTTTTTAACTTAGCATTTTATTAGATTGAACTGAGCACTCAAATAATGTAGCAGAGCTGTAGCAGTACTACTGAGGGAGTTACTCTCTGTGTCTTTTCTAAACATTAACTATTTCATCTTGTGGAGCTGCTCCTCTGCTGTGGCCAGCCACATGCATATATGTTACTGAATAAGCAGTTTAAAATAAAGAGAACACATCATGGTTTATTAAAAACAAAAATTGACAACTCAATAGAATGTTTTAAGAGGAATGAACAGAGATTATATTAAGATGCATTTATATTCTCTGTTTAAGAATCTGTTTGTTTTCCCGGCAGTTCTGAAGGATCCAGATCGGAATCCGTACAGTATTTTGGATACCTCTGAGTCGGATCAGACCGCTGATGCAGAAGCAAGTGAGTGTGAACCGACTTCTCGGAGCCGACGCTCACGACGCAGACGCCCTGAATCCGATGACAACACGTCACTCAGTGAAAATGGCCTTGGCAAGTACACCTGCACACACAGATGTCTTTTACACTAATGTAAAATAGGCACATGACATTAGGACGCATCTAAAAAAAAATTAATAATAAAAGAACCTTACAAAAAAGCCTTTAACCTTCAAATAGGGCATCATATCCATGAGTCTGAAAAGTTGATTTATGTTGTTTTTGTAGTTTAGTTCCAAGTATTAATTGCCACCTGAAGGTTTTGTAAGCTGTAGTAAGCTTTGGTTTGATGCCAAACACACAATGCCAACAAACAGAAGCAGTCCTAAGGTTGAATAACATCTAGATTTCACTCTGGTGTAGATGAGCCTGAATTTAAACCTCAGCGGCAAAACCGTAGCCGCCGCAGACGCTTTCGGCCTCCAGAGGAGAGACCTCCAGGTAGTGCAATAGTGCATGAACCAGGTGTGCTTGGAGTGAGTCCTAACCAGTGTGTTCTGACTTTCACAATTCACTAATTAAAGATTGCTAGTAATTGAAGGGTTAACTAGGAGATTTTGCCTTTATTTAAATGTGAATTTCATAGTTGGATACTTGGATTATGAGCATAATTCGTTCGGGAAGTGGGCCCGGATTCCAAAACACTCGTAAACCAAATCGAAGAATTCCCATAAGAAATAATGGAAACTCAAATTAGTTGTTCCACAGCCCATAAAAATAATTAACACAAAATATTAAGTAAAAATAAAATAAATAAACCTGCACTTTACCTTTAAAAAAAAAATCCAGACAGATAAGTGTTTCCGTTTGTGCACGCAGGCGCTGTTTGTGTGTGTGTGAATCTAAAATAAGTTCCCCTCTCCCCCTTCTCGTCTTACACAGACCCTTCCTCCACTCTTATCACACACACGCACAACGAAAACGCAGTTTTATCTGAAAAATAAACAAGAAATCTCTCTAATGACACTCGATTGAGCGACACACTAATGGAATCACTGCTGTAAAATAAAAATAAAACAAATTAACCTGCACCTTAACTTTGAAAAGAATCGCGACAGAGCAGTGTTTCTATGTAGAGCAGAGAGAAAGAGTGTGTGTGTCTGTGAAGGCGAAAGTAGGAGGTGTGTGTGTGTTTGTGTGTGTGTGTGGGTGTGGGGCACGGTGTCCAATGACGTGCGCACACAGACACAGAGCAGGCTGAGCCTTAAGCAGAGAGAGAAAATGGATTTTTAACCTCTCTAATGAGACTTGCTTTTGCTTTACACGCGTGCTGTACGCATACGCATACAGACACAAAATAAAAAAAATAAACACATAATCAGTGTTTTAGTAAACAGTACATGCGTGCACGGATGTTGATTATACCAGTAAGAGGGTCTCTGCTGGGTCTCTATACGCGCACTAAGACCCAGCAGGGGAGACGATTACCCACAATTCCGCAGCACAAGAGAGAGAAAAACCGTTGGCTCAGTTGTGATCACATGATGCTCGGCGTCAAAACAAGAATCGCATGCGTGATACATGATACTCGGTATTTGTAAACCAAGACTTGTTCGTTTTCCAAGTCAAAATTAATTTGAAATCTTTCCTCGTCTTGCGGGACACTCGCAAAACCGCGTTACACGTAATCCGAGGTTTCAAATGAAATCTAGTAATAGGTAATAGGTGTCTTGTTTTCTTTTCGTACAGCAGCAATGACTAAAACCTTTTTTTATGTTTTATAAAAACAATTGTAAAATTTAAAGTTTCATGTATTTCCCACACCATGCTCTCTTTTTTTTCCTCTACTGAAGTTAATATGACACAAATATAAGATGCAGCTTGTGTCATTTTATACAGAAACCACAAAAAAAAAAAAAAACTGTCTTGAAAATATTGGAAGACTGTTAAAAAAAACTCTTAACACTGGAGACTCTTCCTTGAATGTTAGTCATCTCCTTACAGAAACTTTACTACATGAGCCATTTCTTTATATAGAATTAGTTATTGAAAATTATTCAACACATTCTGAGCAATCACAATCCAGAATTCAACAGCACTGTGGTGTAGCTGGATTAATTAATGCTAGCTTAATTAGGCATGTACTAATTCCCTATCCAGTACATGTAACAATTTTTGGCACACATCACTGTCGAACTAACTACTAAACTTGCATGAAACATGCCGGAATCGGTTTCTAAACTAAAGTTTTAATTAGATGTTTTTCTTTGCAGTCACCGTGGCTGATTACATATCACGTGCTGAATCCCACAGCAGACAGAGAACACCACGAGATCTGAAGAACAATAAAAAAGAATTGGTAGGTCAGAATTCCTCCTGTTCATAATCATAATATAATAATCTTTAAACAATAACCCGCAGACATAATTATTTCACTGTCAGGACACAAAAAGGTCTTAAACTGGCATTAAAAAAACATCACGGCACTGTTGAATTCTGCAGGTTTACAATAAATCACACGCTCGAATAGGTTATCGTTTCTGTAGTAAGAGCTCACTCACAGAGACTAGTACATTAGATGGATTTAAAAAAAAGAGTAATAGTTGATATGGTCAAGTTTTCAGTAAGGAGATTTGTGTGTATTTATGAAACGAGTAATGTTAACATTTATTCTTTTTGTTTAAGAGAGAAAAAAAAAGAGAGGCCTTTAATGACTGACTTATCACTGCTGTGTTAATCAGAATGGGAACTAGCATGTTTTGTTAATGTTTCTCAACATTTAACTCTTAACTGGATAGAAATAAGATGAGGTGTAGTTTAGTGCATTTTAAAACGTATGTGTAATGGTTCCAAATTGCTGTCGTGTATGAAGAATAAAACACATGGGGACATGACGTTATAAGAAAATGATAGGATAGTAAAGGCAATTCTACCTCATTCATTCTACCAAATATTTATGTATTATTTTTTTAAGAGTTAGATAGATAGATAGATAGATAGATAGATAGATAGATAAGAAAAATCATGTAAGGTACAAAAGGATAACTGTTCTTTCTTAAGGATGTTAAACTTCTTCCAGAAGTTATGTGCTATAAGTTATGACAAATTGGTGTGTAAAAAAAGAAAAAGAAAAAAAGAAAATTTCTAATTTAATAAAAATTTCTTTCTACCGTCAGGGTCAGGTGGGCGTCATATCTGAACATGGCATCTCGAAACAGCTCGCTAATGGCCCTGATACCAACATTGATGACCAGGAAATGGCACCACGCGCTTCCACAGAAACGGCCCCTGGTGGGAAAACCGATGTGGCCAAGCCAGCTGTCGTTAACGGACTCTCCTTAACGCCCTGACCTGTTCCTCTATTCTCTCTCCAAACAGTCATACCTTTACATTTTTACAATAGTGCTTGTACAAGCTCGCCAAAGATAGACACAGACAGACACACACACACATACATACACACACGGACTTCCAGATTCTTCTCTCTGCTGCACTTTTCTGTTCCTTCACCAGGGGTCAGGTACGACGGGAGAACATGAAATATATAAAAGAAGCCCCAAAGTGCAATGCATTATTAGCCTTTTTTCTGTCCAGTTATCTTTACAAGTATACCATTATAAGTGTTATAACTTCAGACCTCCAAATTTTAACTAATTTTTCAACGGAGATTTGTGTAAAATTAATCACGCAAGAAATCACCAGTCGTTTTAACCCCATCAGATGAGTCAGTCGATATGTTTATCTGCAGTGATTGACATTTAAGTGTCTGGAAGCTGCACCCTCTACTGCCAGCTCACATTAGTAATCTCAAGTTGACTCAATTTTCTTGGTAATGTGCCGTCACTAATGTGATTTTCATGTGAATGAAACTCTTTCAGTGTGTGCGACTGGGCTAACATCTGTTAACTGGATTTTTTTTGGGATAACGGAATATTTCCTGCCGATAGTCAGAAACGGAGCTATTTCCCTGAATAAGAGGGGAAAAAATCAATCCTACAGTGACGAATCAAAAACTATATTAATGTCACTGGTGATGATTATTAGGACGGTATTAAAAACTAATGCATTAAAACAATGCAATCAAACCCATCATGGAAACCAGAGTATGTTGTGTGTATACAGGGTTTTATGGTAACTGCTTGGGACTGAAAAGCCACCATTAGTTGGTTTTAGTTATGGCGTGGACACTTGATCAGCATTTTTTATTTTTTATATTATTAATTTTAGTAAATAACATATTTTTTCCTAGAATATGAAGAAAAAACTATTCAGGTAAATTTTTCTAGTGTTTTGCAGGACAGTGCCCCTCTAATGTGCTGGTGGCTAACATAAAACCTCTACATATACACTCATTTATATCTCAGTGTTCCTAATTATCATGCTGGTATGTCAGCGTTTTTTATTCTATTTATTAGATTATTTTTTTGACCAACAAACCTCAGAAGTGTTTCTGTTATTATTTTGAGATGATGATAATGGGACAGAAGAGAGTATAATGCATGGTCTTTCTGGGCTTTGTTACAGACAATATGAAAAAGTCTGTTATGTTTTAAGTACATGATCAGATGTTGTGCCTTCAGAGAGTAGGTCACTGGCTGGCTGTAGGCCTAAATAAATCCAGAGAGAAGATTAGCTGCTTTTTATTTTTAATATGCAACCACTTCATTTTAGGCATGTGCCGATAATCAGTCGGATGAAATATCATGATATCCAGTATTAAGATTAGGAAGTTGTAGCATGGGAAGAAATAACCTGTTTGTGTAGAGTGGACTCTAATTTAGAACCCAACCACAGACTTCATCTATGATCCCGTAATTTTGGACAAATCTGAAGGAATGTTTTTTTTTTTTCTTCCTTTTTTTCTTCAATATATGGGACAGAACTGATGCTTCAGTAATATTGCAAACATTAACAAAAAAAAAAAGAAGTTTCCAAGAAAAGAAAGCATCATATCGGCACATGCCTGTTTCTTACAGTGATTTAGGAAATGCAGTCAGGAAGATAAAGGATGTTTTTGCACTGAATTGTAATTTCTGTCCCTTTAGAAAAAAAATGTTAGTCTGGAAAACTGGTTTGTTACTGTCGTCAATAGGAAAACACTCCATGTGACTCTTGGAATGATTTACTGACTTCCGCGAAAAGAGCCTTGCTTTGGTTTATTTATTAAGATGTACAGTATTTAAATGAGAAATGCAGAAGCAGTTCTTCTTCTAACACTAACTTGGCCACCTGAACGTTGCACGCAGGAAATAAATTGGACTACTGAAAGATCAACTTTCAGACTTTCCGTTCTGTAAACTGTTTCCAGTCTTTTTTAAATGATCATACTGGTTGTTTGATGTGCAATATGTTTTGTATGCAGGTAGTTCTTAAATAAAATTTTGATCTTCCAAATATTCGTCATTTTAGTTTTCTTTCTACCTTTCTTTTTTTTATTTTTACCATGAAACTAACAAGGAAATTGGCCATACCTCATTTCCTACCTTCCCACACCTTCTGATATGCAAACTGGCCATAATTGTTCATACTTTATTTTAGCTCCTGTGGGAATTAATCACATCTATTCCATTGAAACAGTGTATAGACCACACCTCTTTCTGTGAAACAGAGGTGGGTACAGAGGACAGGGACGGGTACAGGGACTGTGCAAAGGTGATACCTGCACTTACAAATGAATAGACAACACCTTAATTACTGAGACTGACAAAGTGCACCAGATGGAGAACTTTTCTACCCAGTAAGCATGAGTAATAATCAGCGGTGTGGGTAACAGATCCACAGCTGGATTACAGACTTGGTCACGATTGTCACTGTGAAATGAAAATGAGACAAATGACTCCAGTGATACAATTGACAAGTTTAATGAAACAGGCACTCCCTGAGTGTGTATTAAACTATTTCTTGGCTTGTCCATCCAGTAAATCTTTTGCTTCGTTTATTTTAGCTGCGATGTACGGAGATCCACCTGGACGACAGACAGGACACAACATAGATTAGTCTGAACTAAGTTTCCTCTCATGTCGATCTCATACTCGCACATTCCTGCCCATTTTTTCTTTTTCAATTCAATGGGCTTTATTGACATGAGAATATGTACAGTATTGTCAAAGGTCTCTCTCTCTTTTATACACACACACATGCACGACAGTTACAGTAGATGGTGATCTTACCACGGTCAGGATGATTTAAGATCATCAGCTTCCTGTGCGACTCCCTGATCTTGTTTTTGTTGGCCGTGGGACTGGCAGAGGAAAAAAATTATAATTTTACTTTCCGTCACAACATAACACTTTGCAATCCACTCATGTTACAACACAGTGCTGTTGAGTTCTGGATTCTGGTCAGATGGGTCTTGATCACATTATTACAACTTTGATTAGTTTACTAGAACAGCACCACATAGTGGTTAGTGGTTTACCGTACTACTCATGATCAGTACCTGACTCCTAGGATGAGAGACGCTTCTCTCTTTGTCATCTTGGGTTCGAATCCTCCTCTGTAGTAACCGCTTCCAAACGTCTGCCAGAGAAAACGTCACTCATATGTTTTTGAATACACAAATGTGAGTAACCGTTATACACCTTTATCCATGAACTTGCTTACAGATTTAGGAAACGACTGGAGAGCCTGCTTCATCTGGGGCTCCATCTGTTTCAGGGCCTGCATGGCATATCGACCTGTAAGAGGAGAAACTAATTCAGTTTCCATGAAGCATGATCATGAGAGTCATGCTGAATTATAAATGTGTTAGGCACATGCAAAAAAGCTACGAAACAAAGATTATTTCGTTTCATTACTAATTATATATATTTATAAAATTTGACTATCAATTTATATATTTATTATAGTTTCTATTTGTATAATGCTTTCAGGAATGTACATTATACTATTAATTCTTTATTATAAGAATACTGACAATGTATGGATATGTATATGTGAATGTACATGTGTGCAGTACCAGTCAAAGGTCTGGACATACCTAATTCAATTCTTTACATAGCTATAACTGATTTTTTTTTTTTTCAAAACTATGAAATAACACATGGCATTATGTAATTAACAACAACAGTCAAGCCATGAAAGTCAGCTGTCCCAGGAAAGCAAGACCAAAACTTACCTCTGTTGCAGAGAAGTTGATTTAGATTTACCAGCCTCAAAAATCACTAATAAACAGCACCTCAGATTAGAGCCATTATGAAGACTTTACACAGCAAAAGTAGCAGACACATCTCAATATCAACTGTTCAAAGAAGATTATTGCATATTCTGGATGACTTCAGCATTATTTTACAATGTAGAAAGAAATAAAAATCAGGAAAGACCTTAGAGTTAGAAGGTGTGTCCAAACTTATGACTGGTAGTGTGTAAACAACACTATGTAATTTAGTATTAGGTGGCATGGCACTCTTTATCATTATCCCTGACTCTCTATCAGTCTGTCTGTGCACAGAGGAAAAAAACATGCACTTATATTTATTAATAACTCATCAGTTCCAAATTTCTGCAAACCTGCAAATCCTGCTGCTGCAAGGGTGAGACCCACGGCCACCAGGGTGCTGGCCTGCAAATCACACACACACACACACACACACACAATAAGGCTTAATTATGTTGAAAGAGAAACAAATGCCGCCTGCATAACATTAAACGACTGACAGACAAAACTGTTTTCATCACTGGTAAGAAAAACTTGTAAGACCCTTGATTTTTAGTGGGAGCATTTCCAAATAAGGAAGTTGAGTTACATACATAAATAATACACATATAATGTCATTATTATATCACTTATATAATGTATAAATAAATGGATTACTGTACATGTTATACAAACACTGATGTAGCAACACAATAGTTAGATTTTTATGAGCCGTGAGTCATAATCATCAAAATTAAAACAAAAAAAGCTTTGAAATGTTTTACATGATGTATAATGAATCTAGAACTTAGTTTCACTTTTTAAATTTAATTACAGAAAAAAACTTTTTATATGAACTGTGTGAATGTATATACTGTATCTGCACTCATTAGCCACTTCATTAGATACACCTGTTCAACTGCTTGTTAAACTTAAACATCTAATCAGCCAATCACATGGTGGCAAATCAAAGCATTTACTGTACATAGGTAGACATGGTCACGACGATCTGCTGACGTTCAAACCGAACTTCAGAATGAGGGAAACTAAATGATTTAGGTGAATTTGAACATGGAAAAAGAAAAAAAATATCCAGAAGAAAACACAGTTTCTTTAATATGACAGTGAGTGATGACACTGTAATGACACCGTACTCAAATGATCTCCAGAATCACCAGGTCTCAATCCAGTAGAGCACCTTTGGGATGTGGTGGAATGGGAGATTAGCATTTTGGATGTGCAGCTGACAAATCTGTAGCAAATGCATGATGCCATCATGTCAATTTGAACCAAAAATCTCTTGGACATTTCCAGCACCTTGTTGAAACTATGCCATGAAGAATTAAGACAGTTCTGAAGGCATAAGTGGATCGAACACAGTACTTGCAGTGAGTGTATAATAATGCAACACTGCTGTTATAATGGCAGTGTGAGCTAATTTTGTAATATGTGATCCATAATAATTAAATGTATTATTTTTGAAGCCACAACCCCTCGGCAACAGTACATTGCAATGCACAATTATTTTATTTTTTTAAAGATTATATGACAGCTATAGAATTTGCCAAGAACACACAAATAACCTGCAGTAATGTTTTGGTTTTACATGACGAGTGATGATTTCTGGCATTATGAAATAACTCGATCCAGTTGTATAATCGAGTTATAATCGGAATAAAATTAATCAAAACTGTCTAAGGTGTGTTTACACTACATTTTTATCTAATAATGTTAAAAATGTCCAGATCCATAACTGTCCTTGAAAAGAACTGTCGTTTGTGTTCCCTGCCATCACCGTCACACGCGCCAATTACAGTATGGAACAAATGATTAGCTTTTTGCATTACTGGACCCCTTATGGGTCACATGCTCCAGGTTTGGTCTGTTGTGCCCTGCTGTAAGCTCATGTCTGAATCTTAAAATGTGCTTGAATTTATCAGTAGATTACGCTAGATTGATAATAACAAAAAATAATTGATTATTATATTCCACAATGTCAAAGCAACAAGTTTAATCCAAAAACAAACTGAGGTGGATCTTGAGGTCCTGGCCAGTACGCCTTGGCCGCACATCCATTCGTGACAGTGTGCATCACATAGCCAGAGAAATGCAGTGTGAGCAGCTAACAAGGTGTTCTCGTGCAAAACAAAGAGATCCTACAGTAGGTGTCCTGAATGCATGATCTCTGATATATAGACAAGGATTTTTGCAGGGCAAGAATGTTGGCAATACTACACTTACACAAGAGACTCCACCGCTGTTTTACACACTGTGTATGTTTACATATCAAGCTGCTTTATTTAACATAACTTTAATTTAAAAAAAAATATAGTGACATAATTTATTTGCTTGTGTTTCTTCTGTTCTGATCATTTTTATTTATCCTGATGAACTGTATGAAATAACGAGATGAGTGTAAAGGGCACACACAGCTCGGCTAACTATGCTAGCTGTGTTAGCTCCATTTCTGTCACATTATCTTAACCGTAATATCACGAATACGCGATAAGAGCACACAAATTTAACAGACGCAGCTATAAAAAAAAGTCACTGAATATTTAGTTCCCTTCAAAGCTATTTGTTAGCTACTCGCGTAGCTGCTTTGCTAATCAGGTCATAAAGTTCATACATCAGTAACATATATACAAATTTGAATAAGTCATACCATTGTTCCCCAATAATGTTCTTTTTAGTCCTCACGTCTTTAAGTATAACATTTATAACATATTTTTGCCACCACAAATCAATGTCAGAAACTCATCGTGTTTTGGAATGAGGACTTCGAATCTGCCAAAAACGGGACATGACGTCGCAACAATCGTCGCAAAATCGAAGCCAATTACGCCACTACCTGCGACACGGCAGTAGATACGCCATATTAGAAATGGCAATACTTTCTCGTTACCTAGTGCAAGTCTCTAACACTGTGTAATCGATTGCACAGTGCTTCAGTTAGACACATTTTTAGAATCTGCGTATTGCAGATGAGGTTTTGAGGTTTTGATATATTTTAACAGCCTTATTTCTAGAACTGCAAGCAGGCTAAATGATTATAAAACAAAAGCTGACGGTCTGAATACTACGGTACGGCTAGTACTACTAGCACTGCTGCTGCTACTTATTATTATTATTACGTTTATTATTTTTTTTATAATTATTTTTTGAAAAATATTTATAGTCTGTGTGCAAGGAGTTTGTTCTCCCCTTGCTTGGTGGGTTTCTTCCAGGTACTCCGGTTTCCTCCCACAGTCTAAGGATATACAGATTAGGTTAATTGGCATTCCCAAATTCCCTGTAGTGTGTGTGTGTGTGTCTGTGTGTCCTGCGATGAATTGACACTATGTCCATGGTGTACCCTGCCTCAACGCCATAAGTCTCCTGGGATAGGCTCCAACTCCCCGCGCCCCTGTTCACAGAATAAGCTGTATAGAAGATAAATTGATGTTTTTAACTTCCCATATCATACCTGGCCAGTGGTGGTCCTCCAGTCCTCAAAAAAAAAACAAAAAAAACACAGACTTAAAAGACAAACTGAAGAAAAAGTAAATCTTCGATTTCAATTTTATAAAAGTGTAGACAAGGATTTTGATCCAACTTCAACCAACAACTAGCCGACATTTTAAAAGATAAGTATTAGCAACGTTTTCAAGTTGTGCTTAAAATTTACACTAAAAAATGTCAAACTGTCAAACTCTGCTTAAACTGTAAAATAAAATTCAGTACATTTACAAACTTAATTTATTTTGTAAAATTGCCATAATATCAATATGGATGCTATGAGGCCAAACTCTTTTGTTTGAGTGGACTTAAATGAACCTGGGCAGTTAAGAAGTGGAAGAGACGCGGTGATGTGATTCTAATACACTGTAGTCTCAGATTCCTGTTCTTGACTAGCGGGATAGAAAACTTATGTCACCTTCTGCTTTTGTACCCATGCTCCTTAAGGTTAAACACAATGTGCATTCTGGATACTTTTTCTTCACCATGGTTATAAAGCATGGAATATTTGAGTTACCCTAGCTTAGCTTTTGCACCATTCTGTGTAAAGTCAAGTTCAAGTAGGCTTTTGTTGTCATTTCAACCATATACAGTTGGTTGAACACAGTACACAGTGAAACCAGGACCAAGGTGCTACATACAACATAAATTAACAAAAACTAACTAACTAACTAACTTAGAAACCTAATTAGCTGACTAGCTGAGACAAGACAGATTGACATTTTAAGTTAACAGAAAAACTATCTAAGTTTTATACAAAAGAGGCAACGTGAAGTGCACATGCAAACAAGATGTGCAAACAAGAGCGACAAAGTCACAACGCGACAACGACATTTCAATACTTTGTGGTAATGAGTTGAGGTAGGGGAAGGAGAAACAGTAAGCAACAAACATTCCTTATAAGTAGCAGCAAAAATAAAAATAGTTTGTGCAAATTAACAAGTAATGAATATTGTGCAAAAGAGAATTTACAGGTGGAAATGTACAATTGTTTGATGGTTGTTGATCAGTGTTTGCGCGTGTGTTGATTTATCAGTCCAGTCTCAATGTTTTAAGGGTAGTTGAGTTAATCTGAGTGATTGTGTGTGTGAGTGGGTGTGAGTGTCAGTCCAGTCCCCTTTTGTTGAGGAGATGGATGGCTTGTGGAAAGAAGCCACAGTCTGGATGTGTGTGCCTGAATGCATCAGTATCTTTTTCTGGATGACGGGAGGATGAAGAGTGTGTGTGATGGGTGTGTCCGATCAGCCACAATGCTGGTGGTTTTGCGGATGCAGAGTGTGGTGTAGATGTCCTTAATAGAGGGAAGAGAGACCCAGATGTAGGGTCTTGCGGTTCAAGATGGCACAATTCCCAAACCAGACAGTGATGCAACTGCTCAGGATGCTCGCAATAGTCCCTCTATAGAAGGTGGTAAGGATCAGTGGTGGAAGCTGGGCCTTCCTCAGCCTTCATAGGAAGAAAAGGCGCTGTTGGGCTTTCTTGTGCAAGGAACTGATGTTGAGGGACCAGGTGAGGTTCTCCTCCAGGTGGACACCCAGGAATTTGGTGCTGTTGACGATCTCCACAGAGGAGCCGTTGATGCTCAGTGGAGAGTGGTCGCTCCGTGTCCGTGTCTTATCGATGTTCAGGTTGTTGTTTTTACACCCGTCCGTTAGCCTCTGCACTTCCTTTCTGTATGCTGACTTGTCGTTCTTGCTGACGACACCTATCACGGTCATGTCATCAGCAAACTTGATGATGTGGTTGGAACTGTGTGTTTGAGTCAGCAATGTGAACAGGGTGGGGGGTGGGGGTGGTGGTAGTGGGAACGACAGCGCTGCTCAGAGAGATGCCAGGGATATTGTCTGGTCCAGCAGCTTTTCGTGGGTTGACTCTGCATAGAGTCCTCATATCAGCTGTGGTGTGACACAGCATCTGGTCATTTTGAGGAGGGGTGGTCTTCCTCACCATCACGTTGTTCTGTATGTCAAACCAAGCATAAAACCTGCGACACTGTTACAGGTAGATGATAGTAGATGATAGGTAGGTGATGTTGTCCTGTAGTTGGTGATGGCTTGTATGCCCTGAAACATGTGGAATGTCACCGCTGTCCCTAAAGTGGTTTTGGATTCCCTGGGCGTGTGCGCGCTTCACCCCTGTGATGACCCGGGAAAGTTTGGCCCTTGCTGTTCTTAGGGCCACCTCGTACCCCACTCGGAGTGGGAGTCTCGGGTCGTAAGATAGAGAAAAGTTGAAGCGGGAGAAGAAAAGTGACCATCTGGCATCACCCAAATTTAGGCATTTGGCTGACTTGAGATACTCAAGGTTCTTGTGACCAGTTTAGATGCTAAATGGGACTTTGGTCTCTTAAAGTCAGAGCCACCATTTGTCCAGTGCTCGCTTTATCGGCAACAATTCCTGGTAGTCTATGCCATTATTGCTCTCAGCAGGGGAAAGACAGTGAGAAAAGAAATGACAGGGACACAACTTGTCTGTTGGCAATCCCTGCCAATATGCAGTATCAGGATAGAGGTGATGGTGACCCAGTCTTTAACGTCTTTGAAGGAGATTTCTGCATGATCAGACCAGTGAAAGGGAATGTTGGTGGAGGTTAAGGCAATGAGTGATGCTGCCACAGACCTGCAATTCCATATTAACTGTCGATAAAAATTGACAAAACCAAGGAAATTCTCTTTCTGAGTGGGGGGTCTAGGCCAGTCGGCCACAGTGTTCAGCTTGCCTGGATCCAACTGGATCTTTGACGGGGCAATACTAAGTTGCAGAAATGAAACTGTCACAGTGGAACACATTTCTCTGCTTTTACATACAACTGGTTCTTTGGGAGCTGAATGACCTGACAAACGTTAGGCTCCTCAATGGAACAGGAAAAAAACAGGATGTCATCCAGGTAGACGTACTGTAAAGGAAGATGTTGAAAATGTCACTGAGAACATCATTCACCAGGGACAGAAACACAGCAGGAGTGTTCGCTATGCCAAACGGCACCACAATATACTCTTAGTGCCTGGACGGAATGTTAAAGGCTGTCTTTGCTCCCTGTAGGAGGTCAAAGGCAGTGGACATCAACATAAGTGGGGAGCAATTTCTTAATGTTGAGAGTATAAAGATAAAGAGTATACTAAAGAAGGTGAGCTGTACCAGGAAGAAGATTAAATGCGTTAGATTGTTCAGTCGATATGTGGGTTGTACCATGTCAGCCAGGGGTGTCCCAGAGCATTGTCCATGATGAAAAAGGAGATCTCTTCAGAATGGTTGCCATTCTGATATTCAAAGGGTGACTGACACAGTGCATTATGTAATGGAGGATAGGAGGGTGCCATCTAGTGCTCGAATGGCTAGCGGGTAACTGAAAGGTTGGGTAGGAATATGTAGCTCCTGTGCTTTAGTGTCAACGAGGGCATACAGTAATGGCTTGTAATCCATCTAGGCTACTCCAGTTCCCCTAGGTTCACCGGAGGGCCTTGATTTTAACAGGCACAGAAGGCAAAAATGTCCAAACTTGCCCAGTAGACACGCAATCCCCGATTGTAATCATTGTTCTTCTCTGGAGAGATCCAGTCTCTACTGATACGCATGGAGTCTGCTGGGTTAAATGATGAAATCATTTAACCCAGCATTTAACATGGTGGCTTAGTGGTTAGCACTTTCGCCTTGCACCTCCAGGGTCCGGATTTGATTCCTGCCTCAGGTGTACATGGAGCTTGCATGTTCTTCCTGTCCTTGGAGGGTTTCTGACGGGTACTCCGGTTTCCTCCTATAGACAATGATTAAGACTGAATCCCAATTCTACCCCTTACCCCTACACTTAGCCCTACCCCTCCGTTTGGCGCGTTCACGTGAAGGGGTAGGG
>JAQMYG010000007.1:15527718-15541626 GCA_030014215.1 Clariallabes teugelsi
TACACTACACATACCGCAAAATAAACAAGCTCCTCCCCCTTATGTCAAAGCAACTGTTAGTGAACACATTTGGAGATAATGAAGTTTTATTTTCCTTCAAGAAAAGAAAAAAGGAAATGTGAGTCTAGTAAATAAATATTTTACAGTTAAACGCCAGCAATTACAGATTATTTGCAGTGTGCAACTCTCTTTGGACTGTCTTTGTCTTGCTAGATAGAGTGTCAGTCTTACCCAGACATTGTGCTTGACAATTTAGGATGAAGCATTATTATATATAATTATTTGTTATATTTAATAAATGTCAACAGGTAACAGTGTTTAGATTGTTTAGATACATTGTTGAGCATTGTTGTGCATCACGTAAATATTTATTCATATTTACATGCACCCTGCTTAGAATCCGTGTAGACAAATTTGGATGTGATGACACTCCTCATAGCCATGCATAATTTTAAAACAAGACATTGATTAGCTTGCTTAGTCTGTCTCCCATTCAAGATTTAGCTATGTAGAGTAGTGGAAGCTTTAAAAGATGATGGCTTTCTTCGAATGTTTACAGCTTGTACCATCGCAGCACGGTACTGCACAATATTACAATAAATACAGTATCTCTAGAATTGTAGCCTCACTTGGCAACATCTTTCAAGCCTGCAAGAGTTTGCAGGTGCACAAAATTTAAAAAATAAAAATCCTGTTAACACTTAACATAAATGGAAAACGCTGTTAACCACATGTAACAATATGTGTATTTCATCTGCTCAACTGCACATGACTGATTATGATTATGTTAAGGTGGTAGAGCAGTGCTCGTCCTATCATTCAGAGGTCACTGGTTCGATTCCCGGGTGATGCTGTAGCCTCTCGCAGCTGGGAGCCTGGAGAGAGTTGATTGGCCAAGTGGGGAGGGATTGGAGGCACATAGTGCTCTCACATCAATCACGACTCTACAGCCAATTGTAGGCATCTGTGAGTTCACGCAAGCAGAAGGAGCGGATAGCGCTGTCCTCCAAGTGTGTTACGCCGCCCCCAACAGTGCCTGAGCGAGCAGTTCAAAAAGATGCGGTCGGCTGGTGTCACGTGGTTTGGATGAAACACATGATAGTCTTCAGCACTATCTGACTGGTACTGTAGTAGCCGTAATGTGGGAGTACCCTGTTGAAGGGGAGGAATTGGATACACCTAAATTACACCCACAAAATAACTCCATTTCATAAATGCACAACTGCACAATATTGCCAAGTTATTTTGTATATTGCCATATATACCATATCCTTAATACCTACTGCACCTTCTGTACATTAATCACTCTCTCCCTTGTTCATATGAACCCGTAACATTGTCATTTATTATAAATAGGGTTATTACAGTATACTGTATATATATTAAGTGTACTTATACACTTCCAGTTAGATGCTAACTGCATTTCATTAGCAGTTAGCTGGTTAGATTTCTTAATTTATGTTGTTAATTTATGTTGTATGTAACACCTTGGTCCTGGCGGAACGTTGTTTCATTTCACCGTGTGCTAAACTGTATATGGTTGAAATGACAATAAAAGCCAACTTGAACTTGACATGATTAAACAGTTCTGGTAATAAACTATTATCCTAATTTAAGTAGCGCAATCCCCAACCAGGATGAATGAGCGAATACTGTAAATAAATCACTCAACACCACACATATCGTTAACCTTAATAAACTTGTTCTTTGCTTGGTCAGCTTTCGATCTGAAGGCTTACCAGCATGAAAGTTAAAACCTCCGACTCGTCCAACCATTTTAGTGTTGACAGTTAGTAATGCGAGTTCCGGCATTTTTTTATTCAACAAAAGACAAGCAAAACAAAAGTTAAAACAAGAATCATATATAGATTAAAACAGGAGTTAGGGACATCTCATAGCAAGCACACAACTGAAGCATGGCAACTAAACACTAAAACGTGGGACACTTAAATAGGGACACCAAATAGGGAAATCAAGGTGAAAGAAACTGGTGAGAGTGATCAGGAGGGTGTGTGATAGGGTCACGTGATTTGTTATAGTCTGGGAGGACTATTGGGAAAAGGAGTTCAAGGCAGCTGAAGCTAGAGCGGATGTGATGATTGTGCCACAGAGGATCTCAGACCTTGAATCTTACCCAGGTATCCTGATAACCTTTTCCTTTCTAAAAAAAATAAAAATAAAAGTTAGAACACTGGTTAGAACACGTTATCTGAAATAACGCATGCAGTTACAGCTCTAGTGGACATTTCGATTAAATGCCCTAGAACACTTTTCGTGTCCCGCATCCGGGTTGGTCCTTGATTCATCATCCAAACTGTTTACAGCGAGCCAAGG
Organism: Clariallabes teugelsi; assembly: GCA_030014215.1. Taxonomy (NCBI): domain Eukaryota; kingdom Metazoa; phylum Chordata; class Actinopteri; order Siluriformes; family Clariidae; genus Clariallabes; species Clariallabes teugelsi. Next base: position 15,530,053 of record JAQMYG010000007.1, read on the forward strand.
AATAATGCAGCTCAGCTTGTTCCCTACTCCTTTTCTTTCAGCCTGTAATTATCTCCAGCTGAAAAACAAGTGCATGCTGAAATGCCCATTGGGCCATACAGAGGGAATTATAGCCCATGTCTCTTGTCCTTTCTCTGCTGAAAGAATGCGTCGAGTTTAGTTGGAGCACTTTTTCATGTTGAGGTGGTGGAGGAGGAGGCGTCTGTCTCCTGGAAGGCCGGTCATCTGTCCTGTGCAAACCTCTTTGTTAAAAATCAGCCCTGCGTTTCTCTGAATGACAGAAAATTGATCAGGCCTGAATCAGAGGTTCGATATGCAGCCCCCGCTTTGCGTCTTTTGTCTAGGTGAATAGCGCATGCTGAAGGGCTACGGGCAGGTTGCTATTAATATGACAGCTTGCTCTATATCCAGCTATAATTTCTAATGAAATACCTAATCTCTATTATTTTGATCCAGGCAGGCGATATGGAGGAAAAAATAAAAGGAGGATGTAGAGAGAGAGAGGGAGAGAGAGAGTGAGAGAGAGAGAAGCAGTAAGAGAAAGCCTTTTCTTTTCGTGCCAGTTCTATGAGAAATGGCAAACCAATAATTTTTGTCAAGTTCTTTTTCCATCTCTCTCTCTCTCTCTCTCTCTCTCTCTCTCTCTCTCTGTAGCCAGCTGAAATGCTTGTGGATTGCCACAGTTTAAATAGGCACCCAGATAAAAACCATTCAGGGCGCTGAATGAGGATGCCATCTGTTTTTTTATTTCCTCCTCTTTCTTTTTCTTTTTCAATCCTTGTAATCAAATTTGAACAAAATCAAATGGAGAAAAGAGGAGGAGGAGGTGGTGGTGGTGATGGTGGTGGTGCTGGGGGTGGTGATGGTGGTGGGGGACGGAACGAGTTTCAATGAAAGTACCTTTTGTTGGTCTGAAACGAGCAAGTAATTTACAAAATGCCCTTCTTTTGTGTAGGAGGCTAAAAGGAAAAAAAAAAGAAATCAGTAGCTTTTAAAGCTAGGCCTTGCTGCGAGTGAGAAGATAATGAAAGCCGTCTGTGTTGTGGGGCAGAAAAGCATTTCAGAGACAGGCCTGACTCGCGGGGTTATGCCGCTGAAAAAGACGTTGACGTGCGTGTTTGTTTTGCAACGAGAGAACACGCATGAGACGGGCTTTCAAGCAGCACGGTCGGGAGTAGAGGAAGAACAACAAGAACAAGAAGGAGAAGAAGAAGAAGAAGGATGCTATGCTTAATGCTCTGCTCCAGGATGGATCTAGATGTTGATGATGATAATGATGGAAGTTTGTTGGATCATGGGAGATCTCAGCTTGGCTCGCATCTAACGTCTGCTGGTGAATGAAGAGGATGAGAAGGATAAGGAGAGAGGTCTTTTGCGTTTTCTTCACCCGGTTCAAGTGGAACGCTCTCTAAAAGGTGAGTGCGCGTGTGTGTGTGTGTGTGTGTGTGTGTTTTCCCCTGAGATTCTTGCAACAGTGAACTGCCACGGAAATGACTTCCCCGTGTATCACTCTTCTGTGTCTTGCTCTGCTTCTTCTACTTAAACTCTCAGTTTAAGCTGGAAAATAGCACTTAACATGTATAATTTATATGTAAAACAATATATCATATACAAACAAAAACCTGTTAAACATTTTTTATTGTCTGTAATTTAATTTAGCACTGTCTAGAGTTAGCATGTTGAGTCCCAAACTTTCGCCAACAAGTCACCAAAATGAGCCAATGAGGACTGGCACTGGTTTAAATTCGGCTTCTAAACATGTGATTACTAAAAATTGCAGCATTCATCACTTTTCTCTCTGCGATGTGGGAGAACTGATATAATCTTGGCAGCTGTCATTTAAAAACTTTCCCATAATGAAAAGTTAGTATAAAGAAGTGACATTTGCATGTTGATGATTGACAGATGATTCATTTTATTGAGTACAAACCTGTTGAGTTTTTCTTTTCTCGAGCCAAACAATAGCATGCAAATGCACACACACTTTATTTACATGCATGAATTACCTTTTTAAAAAGCTTCCTGCCAAAGTTTTGTGCTTTATTTACTGAGAGAGAGAGAGAGAGAGAGAGAGAGAGAGAGAGTTTCACGCTTCAGGCTTCACTAACAATCGACTCACAGAAAGAGAAATATTCAAATGAATCGATTTCTCACTTGGTTTGTAGAAATGTCAAAATTTGCACTGGAACAAAAAACAAGGGAAGTGTACGTAAATTCAATTTGGATTTGAATAGAATAGTTAATCAGTCGCCTCTCTGTCACCCCCTAGCACTGGTCACAGAAATGCAGCCTGCAGTGATTTTATTCATATTCAGCATTTTTTTCCCACCTGATCAGCTCTACACTTTTATCCACTGACCCTTTAAAACCTATTATTATTATTATTATTATTATTATTATTGTTGTTGTTTCATCATATAATTTTAACTTTTGCATAAATACTGAACAGGTTATCCTTCAGTATTTCAGAGATAAGAGCATGTTACTATTTTTAAAATGATAATTATATTAATTTTTACAATTGCAAATAGTTTTATATCAATTACTGAGTTTAATAATTTTTTTAATACATTATTTATTTACATTAATTAAACAATTATTTTAGTATATTAATATTTTATTATGTAAACATTTGTCTAATAATTATTTCATTTAAACACATTAACCATTTTGTTTATCAGTAGGAAATTATATTTGTAGGAAAATTTATTTGATTCCTCATCTTGTCCATTAAACTGCTATTAACCTGTAATTACTCAGTAATAAAATGTTAATAAATCAGCATCATGTCCTGTTCACAGCATACATACCATTGTAGTTGTTGTTCTCCCTAGGTTCACCCCTAGCACAGGGTTACGGGACAAATTTGCTCCAATTATGCTGCATGTGTGTGAAGTTCCCCTCAGGGGCAGTTTAATGGAGTGTTAAAGCGAGGGGAGGGTTTGAAGTGGAAAAGGGTAAAACGTCAGCTGCCCATTACAGCCTGCTGAGCCGAGGAGCATATGCCACTAATGAAAGCTTCCTCCTTTTTCCTCCTGCTTTTTTCTGTTTCCCCTTGTGCCCTCCAAGGTACCTCCTGCTTGCCTCAGCTTCCTCCTACTTCCCTCACATCCTTTCTTCTACCTGCTTTACCATGCTTCCTCCTTCCGTGTGTGTCCTCCTGCATCCCTAAATCCTGCTTCCCCATGCGTCCACCTTCTTTCTCCTGCTTCCTGCCTCCTGCGCACCCTGGCTTACCTCTGCTTCTCCCTCCTTTCCTCTGCTTCCTCTTGCTTTTGTCATTTTACTTTACTTTAAATATATATATATTCTTCATTTTTCTGTAATATTTTGTATATTATTTATAACAGCAGAAATTATAAAACTATATAACATAATATGGAGTACAAATAAAATTGTAAAGACTTGATTTATAACCATATGCACACAAAATGCACACACAGGTGAAATGAATAACATTGATTAGTTTGTTTTAATGGCACCTGTAAAGGGGTACAATATACTAGGCAGTTAGAGAGCAGTCACTTCTTTTTGCTCAAGTTGTTGCAGGAACAATTGGGCAAGTATAATTATCTAAGGAACTTAGACAAGGGATAAATTGGAATTTTTAGAGAACTGGGCTAGAGGGTACAGAATGGCTGGTCTTGCGACATGTTCCTGCATGGTATGCAGTGATTAGTACCTACCAAACTGCTCCAAGAAAAGACAACTGGTGAACTGGTGTCAGGGTTATGAACACTCTGGGTTCATTGATGCATACTCCTTGGTAGAAATGTGTCAAAACTGGACCATGGAGCAATGGAAGTAGGTGACCTGGTCAATTCTGGTCTGATTGCTTATATGGGGAAGAGATGGCACCAGAATGCACTTTGGGAAAAAGGCAAGCTGGCTGTGGCAGTGTGAGAGTTTGGGCAATGGAAAACTTTGCATCCTGGTATTTATGTGGATGCTAATTTGGCACATACCAAATACATAAACATTGTTGAAAGCCAAATACACTTCTTCTTGGCAACAGTATTCCCTAATGGAAGTGATCTCCTGATTGTTGGTTTGACGAATAGGACAAAATGGTTTGAGGAACAGGACAAAGCATCAAAGATGCTGTCTTGGCCTCCAAAGTCTCCAGATCTCAATCCAATCGAGGATTTGTGGCATGTGCTGGAGAAACAATTAAAATCTATGAAGACCCCACCTCGCACCCCACCTTACAGGACTTAAGGAATCAGCTGCTAACATCTTGGCGTTAGACACCAGAGCACACCTTCATAGGTCACACAAAGGTACAAGTTTGTGGAACCTATACAATATAATTAAGTAAATATAAAGGAGTGAAAAGTGTGTTTTTAAGATGATTACTTGACCGTAGGTATATATCTGGCAACCCAAAGTGTCTTAAAATGGTTCTTGGTCATTTTCAGGGTCGATGGCTCACACCTGAGCTAGTTAATGCATGTTGTAAGACTAATATCTCAAGAAATGCACTTGTGACAATTACTTCACTTAAATCCAGAAATGACAAAGAATTTTGAACAAACCATTTCTTCGGAGCAGTGTGTGTTTAGTATTTGCTCCTGGAGAACAGTAATTAGAAGCATTGATGAGATTTCTGTCTAAATAAAGAATTTATACATGACACAGATTCATAATTAAAGCTTTAAGCTGATAGTTCAGCTTATGTCATCATAATTGACATACATGGCAATGATATTTACAACAAACCACCCATGATCAAATACAGCATATTATCATATTATTTAATTGGTGTTATATGACTAAAATGAAAAAATTAAATTATAATAAATTGATATTTGGAATAAATATCAGCTCATTAGCTAAACAGAATTGTTAACATAATTACAAGAATATTTTAACTTGAATAATGTAATGAAATAATTTATGAAGAGGATATTATGACAAATCATAAACATTTTTTGTTTGTTTTTGAGCTGCATTTTTATTTATTAAGGAAATTAAATATTAAATATTTATGTATTTCTCTCTTTTTTAATGTAGGTATTATCAGTCTTTTTTTAGTGAAATCTATTTATTATTGTGTTAATATATTAAAATACACATTTTATATATTTGTTTGTTAGCCTGTTTGTTTGGTTTTTTTCATCCATTGTTTTTTTTTGCCAATTTTTGTTTTAAGAAGATTTATGTGTGAGTGATTAAAAATCACTCTTTGTTTTGTTTGTGCTTTATGCAAAATATACACTTGTTCAAAATCCTCCACTTAAACGCTAAAATGTATTTCACTTAGTGTAAAGATTATTTATCTATAACAACACAACATGTTCTGTTCTATTTCTGTTCTGTTTTTATTTACCTCAGCAGTTACTATAATTATTTTCATCATTAAATTTTAGAACAACACATTTTTTTTTTATCCATTCATGGTTATGATTCATGGCAAAAACATCCATAAAACAAGTTATTTCCTGTTCATGTGTGATTGCCCAGAAGGTGTTCATTTATTTTCTGTAAGTCAGATATGAGTGCATCTGCAAATCACAGATCAACTGTTTATAGCTGCCATAATGTAACTGAAAACAGGAGATAACTTCTATTGTGGGTATTTCACAACAATAAATATTACTATAGATAGATAAATATCTATCCATTTTATAATCTGGATAGTCTATACATATTAAAAATTATTAATTTGCTAATTGATGAGTGGAGGAAAAAACATGAGGTGGTAACAGTATCACCGTGTTATGGATCTTTTTCTGATAATAGCTTGTCCTAAATAATTTTATTCTTTACTGAATATTTGCATTGTAGGTTAAAATTAATAAATGCCTCTTGACCAGCAAGAATCAAGCATTTAACAGCACTATGGTGTAGCTTTAAATATTGCTATACATTTATTCAGTAGGGAACTTAATATAAAGTGTTACTGAAAAAAGCATTGATGACAATATCATTCTTCTTCTTCTGTGACCTTTTCCTATATTTGAATTAAAAGTGCATCATATGAACGTCCCAATGCAATTTTCCATCTAAAACAATGATTAATGCCCACTACCGCATTTTATGATTGATGTGACTTAGCGATCAGGAAGCCCGCAAGCAGAAGCACAGCGCAGAAAAGCATTGGTCCTTGATAATTGTCTGCTTTTGCTTTTTTTCTGTAATGTTTGGAGGTTTTTCCTCTCCAGAGGTTGCAGTTTCCGACCATTAAGAGGAATCCTGCTGTGAGCAGACGACATGTCAGAGGGAAAAAAAATAGAGCCGGTGGCTGATAAACAGCAGCAAGAGTCAATTTATCGCTGCAATCGTTAAATAATAGCCGCGATTATGAGGTGGCAACTGCAGACGTGGTAATTGTGTGTCATAAATCTGCACAGCTGGTGACAGGAGCACAATGAGAGCAGACGGGTGAGAGATATCAGCCGAGCTGGAACGTGTCTCAATATTATCGAGAGTCCTTCACTTTACTTCTGAGTGGCTTTTGGCTTGGACAGATCGAGAGGGATCTTTAAAATGATGGAGATTTTTTCCAGGGGTGTGAGCATAAATATAAGATGCATTTAGAGGGAAATTCTAGTGCACATATTTAAAACATCCTATTCATAGAAGGAGATGTACCATATGACATTCAGATTTGTTCAAAATAAGAAAGACGATTGTTGTTCTAGAGGACTTTAGAAGTCAAAAGTTATCAAATTGCAGTTGTTCTTCATATGACATAATTTCTTGCCTGTTCTCTATACGCACAAAACTTATTTAGCACCATAGCTAACCTGGACAGATTAAATTTAGCTGTCTAGTTAGCATTACTGATAAGCCAGGTTTTCTTGCAACCATGTTAGCATTGGGTTAAATACAAATTAAGTGGTTAATAGACTGACGTTTTTTAGGCATCGATAGCATTTTTCTTGTTTTATGGTATCTAATGTTTGGCTAACATATTGTGTATTCGAACGTGCCATTTCAGTGTCTGTAGCTTTAAATGAACTGCCACTGAAGGTCAATTTGGGTTAGTGAATTTTCCTAGCCAATCAGAAAACAGAGGGTAGAAAGAACAAAAGAAGCAGGTTTTCCAGTAGCTATATAAAAGTTGAAACACAACAATGAATTGTGTATTTAGAGGAAAAAAGTTAACTGTACACTTGTATAATAGATTCCAGGGGCCCATCATATACAGTAGATAATTATTCATACATAGTTAAAACTTTTCTAATTTGCAAACCTTTCTGGATCTTTTGTAAAATTCTACAGAGAATCTTCTCAATCATACAACATGCACCAGTAATTTTTTGTATGACCATATGACATAATATTGAGTTTCATGAGATTTAAACTTTTCTTAAGGTTTTCTATTATGTTATGTCATATACATGAGAAGCTCCACCATGTGAAGTTTAAAAGTGAGTTGTAGTCCTACTCTTATCTGAATGGCTAAACACATTGATTAGGTGAACATATTCATTTCTGCAAAAAATTGAGTTATGCTGGCAAACCCGATTTTTCCCACATATAGAGTAAAAAAGAACATTGCTCAGCGTGCTGGGTTAAATTTCAGTGTGAAGGTTAAAGGGCAGGGTGAGGGTGATGGGCAGGGGCTACTACACCTAGCTTCAGTTACACCATCGTTCATACCACATAAATAAATGACAAACTAAATTCACTCTACAGAGAAGTGTATGCTGTGTAAGGCTCAGGCTGCGCTTGGTTTGTAAGAAAAAAAAAATCTTGATGTCAATCAAAGGACAGACTCTACACAACCACACAGAAACATGGCCTTGAAATAGCAATGAGAGAACTGAAGAGCGAGAGCGGTGGTGAAGGCCAGGGCCAAATACGCTGATGGCTTTATTCAGAAAGTGGATGATCAGGGTGTTTGTTTGCCCGTCCTAGCACATACATGTGACTGAAAATGAAACGTTTTTATTTATTTATTTTTTTATCCCTTACAAAGGCCATGGGTTCATTTGTAGTTGGTGCTTTCCAATCTCTGATATGGAAGAGTGCTGAGATGAATTGGTTGAAAACACTCAGTGAGAGAAAAGGGCTTAAAACTGCTTGGTGAGAGAAAACAGCCTTAAAATGGAAAATTGAAGCCACAGAGCAAAGGGAAGGTTATAAAGCTCTAAAAATACTGATATATGATATTGTTTATGGAAATCCTGCAGATGTATCAAGCACCATTTAACTCTTTTGCACAAGTCGAGTATATTTAGGGTATAAACCATGATTAATTTAGTGTTTACTGTCAGTTATTATTATTATTATTATTATTATTATTATTATTATTATTATTATTGTTGTTGTTGTTGTTGTAGTTGCCTTTTTCTAGTGATAGAGTAGTATTACAAGACATTTAACCAGAGATATAGCTAGTATAAATAGTGTAAATGTTCAAGCAGGGCTAAGTTCCGCTCCCAACTTTGAAATATATAATGTTTTGCTTTTTACATTATTTCAGATTATTTTCTGTTAAAAATGTTGAAAATCAGAATAATTAGGATTTTTGGGGAAGCAAGCACAACAGCTCCACCAGTGGTCATAAAAAAAGGACATAGAATGGTGTGAAATCAGAAGCATGGCTGAATTCTTTCAAGCCCAGACCAGATACATGCAGTCTATCAGTGAGATTCATGTCAGGTGATTATACATTCTTTCACTGACACATCTATAACATATCAGCATTCACTGGGAAGGTGCACATGAAATATACTTTGTAAACGAGGCAGATTATTCACTCAGGTATGCTATTTTATTATTTCCAAAATATTTCCAATTTTGGAAGAGAAGGGAAAATAAAAGTAGTATACATCACATACTCTTCAGCATACATTGTACAATCAAAGTGGGAAATTTTTTTTGTAAAATGACACCTACATCTTGTCCATTGGCATATTTGAAAAATATGAATTTCTTTACTCCTTTACCTCTGACAATTACAAAGTGCTTACACTAGAGACTCCTTCCTTAAATGTTAAATCAACATCTTCTTACAGAGCATGTCCTAGAGCATTAGCTGCTGCTACTATAAGAAAAATTACGTATTAGAACAAGTGCATTAATATAAACCTACTGTATAGCTGTGTAACAATCAGTGTTGCTGTTATGGAAAATGAATCAAAACCTTCTGCGCAATCAGACTGCAGACATCAACAAGTCAACAGGTTAAATTTAAGTAAAGGTATTTTTGTATTATATATACAAATTAGTGGTGTGACAGTATGACAGGTGCTAAATTGTATCATATTGCATTTATCATGACATATTGTGTCATACTATATTGCATTATATTGTACTGTATCAGAAAATATTGAACCATACTCTATTTTATTGTATCAAATTGTATCTTAACATATCATAATACATCATATTTTATCATATGATATTGAATCTTATCATATTATATTATATATCATATCATATATCATCACATTTTATCATTGTGCATTATACACAGTGTAACATTTATTAAATCATTTTAAATCTTAATATCATATTTTTCATTTTTAATATCCAAAAGCAAATTTTCAGGTGTTTTTATGAAGAGGGACTCAAATCTAAATTATATTTAAAATACCACAAAATTAAAGAAACCTCATGGACAAAAGTTTAATAATCCTACTTTTCCACATTTTCAAATGCGATAATATCGTAATGAAACTGATTGTTGAATCTTGCTGTATGTGTATGTGTATGTGTGTGTGTGTGTGTGTGTGTGTATGTGTGTGTTTGTGTGTGTATCATATATAAAATAATGATTTTAAAATGTATGTGAGATGCATGTGTGTGTGTGTGTGTCTCTAGGATAAGATGAGCATTTACTCCAATAGATGGCATCAAAACACTAGCATCTCCTCTTTGAGTGAACATATAGCTCAAGAGGAGATATACACCAGGCTCTTCTACAACACAGAAGAGATTAAAAATGAGTAAATCTGATAAATGATGCTGTGATTACCTTAGACGTGCACTTGTGTGTGTGAACTGTACGTGGTGGAATAAATGTGGAGGAGATATATTGCATCTATAGTCAGAAGTTGATGGAGTGGTTATTGGATATCTCTTTGTCTTAAAGCTATTTGTAAATTATTTTGTAAGCTTTTAATGTAGCATAACATAAACAATTTTGTTTGTTTGAAATGTATTGTTTGTTCGTCATATACATGTGTGGCATAAGTTAATTATATTCTTGGTGTTTATCTGTATATCTTTAATTAGATGACATTTAGAGCATATCATGATATATTTTATAAATAAATAAACATTTATCAAATTATCAATTTAAAGAAGAGTCAATGTTACAGAATAGCAGTTATAACAAATATATGTTGTGAATTAGTAGCAAAAACCTTACCAGAAAACATGAGAATTATTTTTTTGTCTGTCTATTTATAAATAAGTTCATTTTTAAACTTTTTTTTATTTCCCTCTTATTTATTTATTTATTTATTTATTTATTTTATTTTATTTAGTTCTCTAATTTTTTACACACTCCAAAAATAATATTTATTATTAACTGCAAAATAACTACATGACTGTGTGAGAACAGAATATCATGAATCATGAAATGTCATATACAAATAATGCAAATAATGCAAATAATAAAAATAACAACAATGTAATTAAGATATAATAAATATATCATATATTATCACATGTAGTAACACCAGAATATGTAAAATAATATTGATTATTCCAGTGCTAAAAAAAAAAAAAAAAAAACACTATATAATATAATTTATAACAGTATTCTATTTAACATCACAGTTATATGAGAGAAAAATGTCAAGATATAGAATAGCAGAATATAAAATTTATTTAGTACATTTAAACTCCTCCCTTGGATAATGGGAAGAAAAATATGTTCCAGTGGTACAACCTGATCATTTCCACTGTAGCTTGTCTAGATCACAACGTATATCCCCCCCTCCTCTTTTCCCTCTTCACTCCCTTTTTTTGTCTTTAGATTTTTTTTTTTGCACTTGCTGAAAGTGTCTGATGTAATTGAACGCTAATGCATTAGCGATGATGATTGAAATGCCAAGGACACGTATAATTTCCCTCTTTGTGCGCGGCTGTGTGCTGGCGGGCTGGCCAGGCCGACAATCAGCCGCTCGTCTGCGTAATTAAATGATGATTTATAAAGTGTGAGAAGGCACTATGACCAAAAGCAAATAGGTGCTTATCGGAGTGCTGAATAACCCTCATTTTCTCCAGTGGCAATTTCCATCTCTTATCTCTGAGCCGAATAAAAAAAGGCCTTATTTTAGCTGGCTACTGTTTCACACACACATCCGCATACACCCTGCTGCTGTGTTTGCACCGAAACATACACACATATGTTTTTTTCTCTCCCCTTTTGACAAAATGACATTTTGACAGAAATCTACACATATTATGTCGGCGTTTTAAAGCTGTCACTGAATTACAGACACTTTGTGTGTTTGTGTTGAAGAGAAGTGAAGGAAATTTGGTGGTTCTAATGTGACAGCTCTTATCTTTTATTTACATTTCTGAAAGGGAGGTTGTCCTGGATTGGGTGCGGGCCAATAATCGGTTATATGATATATCCCGATATTAACAATATTACTATAGAAGGCA
>JAQMYG010000007.1:15549674-15561397 GCA_030014215.1 Clariallabes teugelsi
AACACTGTTTTAATACAATTATTATTAAAACAGTGTTTAAAATTATAATGGCTCATGAACCTAAGACATTAGGTTGCAGCTAAAACAAATATGTACACAATGGCTTTGCCATAGCTATCAGGACCTCTGTTTACAGTAAATATGTTAACCCTTAATAGAGCAGATTTACCATTTTACATTTATATATTCCATTATATATCTCCAGTGTGGATGATTTTTAAAGTTCTAATCTTTGTTCCTAACAAACTGAGGATGTAAATAATTTTAAATATCCTTTAAAAGAATTTTTTTACATGAGAATTTGAATAAATGGCTCTCTCTGTCTATATGTTAATAAAACAGGTGTGTCTTTAAGTAGGACAGGTGGGTGTGTCTCTAAATGTAACAGGTGGATGGGTATAATTGAGTGGGTTAGCTGTATCTTCGGGTAAAGCAGATGGGTGTGTATTTGTGACCCAAGGGTGTTTTATTACTTCTGTAAATAGGATAGCTGTTTATAGTCATATCTATGAGTTGGACAAAAGTGTGTGTTCTTATGTTTGAAGAGATGGATGTGTTTTTGAATGGGATACTTAGGCATGTCTTTGAATGATACAAATGGGGGAATTTTTAAGTGAAACTGGGGGTGTGCCTTTGAGTGGGGCAGATGGGTGTGTCTTTGATACAACATACAGTATGAAGTCACACTCTTAAACTATTTTATACACACATTATATACACACACGGAAAAAATACAAGTGTCACAATCATCAATTTTATTGCCACTTCTTCTTCTTAACAGTATGTAATGGAAGAATGGGTGCAGTAAATACATTTTTAATAATTCAAAAAGAACTTGAGAACTTAAAGATTATTTAGAACATAACAGTGTATGTGTGGACTGACGTAAAATTTACAAGCATTAATAATTTTTTGTCATATTGTATATTTTCCATTGGTACATGATTGATATTGGCTTATAACATGAACATTAAAGAAATAGGCATGCTCAAACAAGTCCTTGTCTGAACCTGAAATTGGGCAGAAGGACACTGATCCCTATGACAAGTGTGTTATTGCTGATTTGGGTGTGTGTGTGTGTGTTTTGTGCTTTTTACTCACATCTCTCACACAAAAGAGTGGAGAGATATGCGTCACTTGAACACAGCCATGAAGAAGCATGAAGGAGTTTACATGTTTTGCTTGCTGCACTTCTTTAATTTGATTTTCAAGAAAAAAGACAGAGAGAGGGAGAATTAGCCTTGCTTCCTTGCACACACTATCTTACATGCAAAAGGGAGCATCTGCTGGATTTGTACACTAGGTTTTTTTTTTCCCTCCACTCCTCTCGCTCTCTGTGCTCTCGGAGCAGTGATTAGAGTCGAAAGGTTACTCCACTTACCTTGGCGTGAACAATGAGCAATGAATGGCGCATATTCACAAGCTTCTGCTTTAATGCTCTTTCAATGTGATACACTCAGATGGGGGGGTGGGGAAAAATATCTACATTGCAGCCACGCATAGAAATGAAAGTGTGTGTGTGTGAGTGTGTGTATGTGTGTGTGTGTGTGTGTGTGTGCGCGTGTGGGTGTGGATAATGACGGGTTTTCTTAGCTTAATCTGCTGCAGCAGATGCTTACTGTAACCTGCATGGGTGAGACTCGTTGCCAACGAAGCTCATGAATAATGAAATATGGAAATTACGGTTTTGGCACAAAAAATAACATACTTAATTATTCCTCATGCTGCCGCGAGAGCAAACGTATGCCTGACACTTCAGTCTCAAATCATGTACCTTTTTGCAGTATAAACTATTTTAATGTGAGAAAATCAGTAAAATGTAGTGAATTATTAATAATAATTTATATACTGAAAGTTCAAGACAATTTTTGTAGTACGCTCCTATGGCGACTGTTACTTTATAACTTTAGCTAGCCTAGTTTATACCTAGTACTAGAGAAGTAATGCCATTGCTAGCTAAAGTATGCACTGAGTGATGGGGTGGTGCAATAAAGCACAGCTGCTGTTACAATACCAAAGCGTTCATTTTTATATATAACAGCATATCACCAGATGATTTATGTCTCATATACCAAACCAATTTTTTACTGATTAAAAAATATTATAGATTGACAGATTTTTATTTTTATTTTTATGGAATTTGCGCAAGTTATTTCCTTGTTCTTTCTTATGTTGTAGAAGCTCCAAATAGTTTTCTATTGAAGTACGAAAACATGTAATTGTCACAGAAAAGCCATAGAACAGCATAAAAAAGAGATTGGAAAATCTAATGTTACAGATTTACTTCTAACTGTTTCAAAGCAACTTTCCATAAATATTTCCAGAATGAACTTATACTGTTATTATAGAACAAAAATTTATTATAACGAGCACATTATAAACCTGTGATTTGCAACTGCAATACTGTCAGTGTACTGGAAGATCAACACCTACTTTTGATGCAGATGCAAGTCACAGGTTGCTAAAATGCAGCATTCATACTGTAATACAGCTCTACATAAATAGATTCCAGATCATTTTTGAATTCATAAATTTGCCCCTAATGAGAAAGCAGGAGGTGACAGTGGCAGGAAAAACTCACTGAGATGACGAGAAACCAACCCCATCTACTGTAGGTGACACCAGATACTGTACTGTAATTGTAAATACTTTCTTTCTATAATTGTGTGCTATGTAGTCAAAATGCAACACTGTAACCAAAGGATTCATTATAGTTTTAAGCAGACTAAATTACTGTAAGCAACTGTAACAAAGTATAAGTATAAACAATTTCCCTCTGGGATTAATAAAGTTCTTTCAATCTTGGATCTTGAATTAAAAGTTAGAAGTCTATTTTGTTTAAGTTATCAGTTGTTTACTGATGAAGACTCAGCAACAGCAAGTGGTTCCCAAGTGATCAGAGCTCCAACCAGAAGTAGGGCATCAGGGTGGATCAGACAGGTTTGGAGAGCAGAAGTGGTCAGGATCACTAGAACTCAGGAATAGAGAAACACATATTATTAGGCATGCTCACTGTCATGTAATGGTTCAGTGTAATGTTCATTGTGTACAGAGTGCAAGTAGCGACTCTATTTGACAGCATAGCTAAAAGTGAGAGCCAGAAAATAACAAAGACATGAGGGTGCCCTGGAACATAAAGTAACAAGGCACTTCAACTAAATGAATGCCACAAGGCTGAGTGAACATCTGAGACACAGGTCCAACAGCATCCAAACATCCCAAGTGGTGCATAACACTAAACATATAATACGGTCACTATTAAAAGGTACCAACAAAGAGACTACACATTTGGATCAATGTAGGCATGGCAGATTGTAACAGACTAGCTCAGGTAATGTGTTTTGAGACCACTTAATACTTTATAGGTCAATTGTAAAATATAAGATTTAGCGCAGAATTTGATTGCAGTGTGTATTACATTCAGGTGATGTGGTCATAACCATGTAGAACACAACCATTTCTTTAGTATTTATAGAGACATCATCACTGCACCTCCAAACTGATAATAATCAGTCAAATAAGATGTGAGGCACATTCCCTTTACTCCAACAAATTTTTTTTTATCTAACAAGAAGAATAGTATGATCAGTAGTGTCAAAAGCTGCACTATGGTCAAGTAACACTAGTTCCAATACTTTAATGTATTAAGAAGACCATCTCACAAACAATGTACATGATATTGATTTAGCAAAAAACTGGATAATATCACAGATAATATCTCAACCCTACCATTTGTTTTATAAGTGTTATTAATGATTTCTTATTGAAGAATTTCCTAGATTCTTTACATCTGAAGTCCACTATATGATTAAAAATAAAACTGACAGTGAGTTCAAAAAGTGAAGCCCAGAGGTGATCAATTCACACAGCTAATCAACAGCTTCTGTATCTGTGACCTAATGTTACACATGGATACATAGCCGTCCCACATGCTCTGCCATAAAAGACTCAATCTGCTGATCTCTCATGCTTTGAGATGCTTCTGAAAGGAAGCTCAACCTCTTCTTCCACATCAATGCATCCAATTTAGCAAAGGTGCTAAACTCTGAGCCGATAGTGTCTCCAGCTAAATTATACTGCTACAAACACCTAAACATCCACGGTAAGAGGATGTTTGTGGTCTGAGATATGAAATTAATTATCGGCCTGATTGAGGTGTGTGGCACTGAGATCGATCTGAAGAGGTCTGGACATTGAAGAAAAAGGGGTCAGTGATGTAGAGCAAAGTCTATCATTTCCCATGAGGCTTTGCTCAGACTGCATGACGGATTGTCCACCGTCCAGCAGCCATGTCATGGAGAGATCCAGATTCCTTCAGATCGAACCCGAGAAATGTGTGAAACAACTTTTCAGCAACAGATCGTATTGAATATTGTGATGTGTAGATTTGTACTCATTTCTACAGAATTTATCGCAGGAAGAGAACAAAGGTAAACAGTTATTGTTCTTTAAGAAGAGTGGTGATCAGGGATTGTTTGTTGGCAACAATGGTGATCAGTAATTGGTAATTATAAATATAAATAGAACCAAACTAGGATCGGCAGAAGAAAAAGTGATATCCTTTATTGACTAAGCTTAATGTAAATTAGTTGCTTAGATACTAACAGTTGCTATAATGGGATTTTTTTTTTTTTTACATGCACACACCATATTTGCGTATGCGCGTAAGCAGATAATATTTTTTGTAGGAATAATTTTAAAACTATTCATCTAGCTACCATGTTTAATATCATCTCTTCAGATCTTATTTTATCCAGTCCATGCATAATTTTTCACAGTTCAGTGCTAAGTTGTGATTTGGCATGTAACGGAATGATTAGCGTGGCCTGAAATGTGTAATCAGCTCTGATGGCGGAGGAGCTCTCACTCTTCTGCATCCTATAGAGTGACTTCTCAGTGTCTATCAAGAGATGAACTAATTGTGCTTCATTTGATGAATTTCTGGAGATTTTCACCAAACCAAATCTAACTCCTTCATCTTACCTTAAAGAGGAGGACAAACACAGACTCTTGACAGTTTATGAAAATATACATATTTCATGAGACCCTTCATAAAAAATTAAGCTGGCAGGCTACAAAAGCCTTGTTTCAATAGAGGTAATGCATACAGCAGATGGGCCTTTTTCCCTCTGAAATTGTCCGTAATTGTTTCAATCCTATCTCGGATTGTTTTGCATCTCACTAGATTCACATCTGTGTGATACTAACAGGTGTGGAGGAAAAGAAACGTGAGCATAATGATGGCGGATTGGAACATGGCCTGAGTGACGTGGAAGAGGAATTACAAAAGCTGTAACACGATGATGGTGGTGTTTTTTTTCTTTTTTTCGGTGCACTTGAGGGACAGATTGGGCTCTTCATAGAAAGGCTGAACATCACTGGATGAAACAAGACATCAACAAAACCATGGAGAAAATTTCAGGGATTCTGAGAGCACACACTTGGGTATTATGGAAATAAAAGGGACTAAATTGCAGAGAAATCATTAGGAAAAGACTAGACAAAATAGTGATAGAGTCAGAAAATAATTTAAAGTATTTGTAAATGACATTCAATGTCCTAATGTCCACTAACCCAAATCTACATTCTTACCACAAATGCTCTAAATCGCATGACAAGCTTCATTTTATTCATGAAAAATAATGGCCAAATCTACAATCACGGCAACCAGACCTTGAGTTTGGCGAGCTGTAATTATCCAACCGAGTAATCTGATTGGACAAGAAGCATTCCATAAGAGTGATATTGGACAGCAACACCACTGGGATGTTTAACTATACACTATGTATTACTCTGAGTCCCTGGTGTTCTACAACCATTAATTATACTAACTGTCAGTCGCAGCCTGTTTGAAAGTGGGTCTGTCCCCTTTGCAGTACCGAGGAGAGAGCAGTTAGCTGCCAAAATGCACATTCAAAACCAGTTACGGGCAATTTTTTGCAAGAAAACACATCTGATAACATTATGTCATTTTAAAAACACACTTTGTACACTTAATAATTGCTTCTAAGTTGTTCTGTAATGTCGTTGAACAGTTTGCATTGTTTTATGTATGCCTATGCCAAGCTACAAAGCTAACTAGCTTCTACAAGGCTGTGTATCAAATCCCGACTATCAAATTATGATAAATTTGAAAGTATATTCTGCATGACAGGTTGTTATTAGTGTGTGTAAACATTGCCAAGCTGATAATTGACCAGGTTGTGGTAAAAACCTTGCACAACACATCTTTGAGCTTGCTAAGTTATCCACAACACTTTATGAACTGTAATAGCAGTCAGGAATTTTTAATTGTCTTTGGACAAAATGAAAGAAGCAAAGACAAAAGCGTGTAAGACGCTGTGATGAGAGAAATAAACAAGCGTTATCCATGTGAAGTGCATTTTATATAAGTGAAAAATAATCAGCATTAGAACAAAGGAAACAGGACAACGTAATATTAAATAATAAATGAGCTCAACTACTGTATCAACTTACATATTTACTGTAAAACAACACATAGAGTATGAATTACCTTTTTTTTTTTTTTTTTTTTTTTAAATATATATAACCCCCTGCCTACACTAAGGCACTTATTCCCATGTTTCACTAGTGCTTGGATATCATAAAGGTAGAAAGCTTTCTCAGTCCCTTGAGTCATGATCATATTGCCCCTGCTTCACACCTGAAATGCTGGCCTCCCAGGAACTCCAAACATGTGTCAATGACTTGCAAGATTTATCTTTTGATTTTCAAGAATCAGGCATTTCACTAACTGAATGTTCATGGGAATGATTGCTGTGGGCTTTGCACAGTGTTTGCACCATTCAAATGTTTTACTGTGATTGAGAGTCTTATCACACACTAAGCTTAATCTCTTCTGTAAATGTCAATTTGTTTTATGCCTTTATTCACAAGAAATTTCAATGGATTGACTTGAAAGCCCATAACAAACAAACAAACAAACAAACAAACAAACAAACAAACAAACAAACAAACAAACAAACACAATCCAGCTTGTGATGGTACTGAGAAACCACATAGGGTAAACTTCTCTGTTTTGAAGGTGTCATGTTACAGCTTTACTTCTGACAGTTTCCTCTACAGTGACACTGGAAACTCCTTACACAAATCTGAGATAAACAGCTCCTTATTTAAATGTGCAATCTGTAATGATTAACAACAAAAAACATTTTTAATAATCATATAGTTTTAAAAGACACCTTTGATATGACCAGGAGGGAAATCCAGGTTTTGTAATTTTAGGTTTAAGGTTTCTTGCTTATGATGCATAAATTAGAGGGGACAATGGCTTTAAATCTTGCAAATGGTTGCTTTAACATTATCAAAGAAGAAAAGAACCGTAAATAATGAAAAAAAAGTGATAAAATAAAACAATATTTTAGAAATAAATGTATCGTTCATAATTCATGCTTTTAAATGATCTCAGGCTCAGTGTCTATGTGCATTAAAGCATCAGATATTATTTCATATTTCAGAGAGCACTTAGTTCACGTTAAGCCTCTCTCTCTCTTTCTGTGTGTGTGTGTGTGTGTGTGTGTGTGTGTGTGTGTGTGTGTATGTAAGCATGTCCATTTTTCCAGCAGTCTTATTTACTGGAAAGGATCGAGTGGCTTCTTTCAGCTCACTGAACTCAATTGAAGTGTTCACTGAAAAATGGACTTTGTTCAGGTAGTCACTTTGTTTTCATGCTGATAAAATTCATTTACTGACAGACTTTTTTCTCCTGTCAGATCCAGGAGGTGGAAAACACCACAGGGAATTGCTCCCTCACTGCCTTTATCGATTTTACGCCACTGATAAAGTGGTTTGTGTGAATTCCCAGTCTGGATTTTTCTTCTCTTCCTTCGTCAATTCAAGATGCTGTTTTACCAGTTTTTATTGCTAATATTTTTGAGATTTATAAATATAAACATATGCAATACAAAAAGAATAAAAATAATTTATGCTGAGCAACACAATCTACAATGTGTTTATAGTAATGCAATCAAAAAAATACTTAAAGCCATACATTCTTGCTTATAAAATATCAGCTACTTACAAGGTTTACAAAATGTTTTCGTGCCCCAAACCCTGCCTCAGCCCTAAATTCACAACCAACCTCCCAAATCGCACTTTAGCCAAAAGCCCTCTCCAAGCTCAGACTCTGTTGTAATCCCACACCAAACTCCACCAGAGTACTAACCCCATCCCACTTTGTCTAGGTACTGTGTATAGCTGTGTGTGTATGTGTGTGTGTGCGTGTGTGTGGTATCTAATGGAGAGCTTTAAACTCAAAGAAATGTCACAATTCACAAATAACACAAATTATACTTTAGGGCTACACTGTCTGTACTGTATATACGATATACAAGAATGTATATAAGAGACTATAAGTGTGTGTATGTGTGCATGTATAAGTATGTATAGATGCTTCATTTTCAATTATCTGCTTAGTTTTAAAAGATGAAGTCAAGGCCACATGCATCTTTTCACTTTAGAAAAGAAAAAAAATCCTAATGCTATGAAAACAGCGAGTCAAACACAAGGCCAATCTCAAGGCTGTTTCGTCTATGAGGTTGTGTCATCCTGTCGAGTCTCACCTCTCTCCTGTGCATTATCAAATGTTCTAATTTCCACAGTGAGGCGAGGCTGATGTTTATTGTGTGGCTGAAATTGAAAATGGCTGGTAATGGAGCGAGCCTTGGCGGCCCCCCGGACCAATCCTGAATCTAAATTACTTGCTTCTTTTCAACGGCGTCGAGTGAGCAGAGCTTTGTGCGTCTCGTACTGTACCTAATCAACCCCCAGTGTGACCCCGGATCTGCCAGCCCTCCCGGATTAATGATAAAATCCTCGGTTCAAACAATTATTCGACCCCGAAAATGGCTGTCCATTTTGTTCAGAAAATTAAAGAATGTGAAATCATTGTTATTTTTTTCACCTCAAGGCTCAGCATGTTGTAGAGCAGCACTTATTTTTGATCTCTGCCCTATAAAGTCTTTCATTTTCGTTTTCTGTTTTTTTTTTTAAGATTTTTTTTTTTCTTAGCAGGATGCCACAGGCCTCTTGGCTGTCTGTTAGAGAGTGCAACGGGGCATGCGGTCATGTCCAAAGAGAAAATTAATTCCAAAGTATATTTCCCCGCAAGAACTTACATTAGCTAAAGAGAAGGAAAGAAAAGAAGTTTCTGGTCTTTAAACTAATCTTACACTAATTAGGAAACACACTGTATTTCTATTGTTCAGTGTGCATTCTCTAAACAAACTCATTCAGTCCTTTATTCATGCATGACGTGCACTGCGAAATATTTGTACCTGTTGTATCTTTGCTTCTAATTTACTGAAGAGTACAACAATATACAGCAATAAATACAGTATGAAAAAGGTACTTTTCATACTGTAAGTATTCAGAACCAAGCTATGCACCTGCTTTAATTGATTTGCTCGGTATGAATATAAGGTTATTAAAATTATCTAGGTTCAATTTTGTGGTCAGTTTTTGCGAGTATTGCATGATTTCCCTATGCTTTAAGTGTTTCCTCCAGGTATACTGGTTTCCTTCCATGATGTATTGGAGGCTGATTGGTGTTTCCAAATTCCTTATAGTACAGTATATGACTGTGTGTGTGAATGCCTGTTCCCTATGATGGGTTGACACGCCATCCGGGGTGTCCTCCACCTTGTGCCCCAAATTCCTTGGAGTAGGCTCCAAATAGCACTTGATCCAGCTCATAGATCATTCATCTTCTATAAATTTGGGAAAATCCAATTTACTTAATTTCCATGTCTTTGGACTGTGGGAGGAAACCGGAGCACCCAGAGGAAACCCATAGTTAATTTGCTCTAGTCAGGATCAAATTGTAAACTTGGTCTGTCTGCCCTTGATTTGTTTTTTATTGGATAGCTATCTATTTCACATAGACAACTATCCAAGCGAACCGATCAATGGCTTAACTTTGGGTTCAGCACTGGAGGAATGAGAACTCTATCCATTTAGGGCAGGTCAAAGGACATATCTGTTCATCTCTGAAGCAGATTTTTTTTTTTATTATTATCATACTAAACAACATACTCTACATATCCCAACTTATGCCATTAAATAGCATAAAATTATTCACATTGTATAAAAGCACCGAATTTGTAATATGTCAAGTTGTTGTTCCAGTATAAATAGCATTCCTCCATTTGGGAAAAGGTTTTCCTGTCAGAAAATGTCCCAGCTTGGGAAATCTCCCATCCACATATTCATAAACGTTTAAAGAACCATTAAAAACTTTTTTAAAAATACACCAAATAATATTAATTAAATATTAAATTTATGACAGCTTTCAAATATTTAGAATAAAATACTTAAGCAATACCACATGAGAGGGACTGCTGTTGTTCTGAATATCAGCACAGCCGTGATGCATCCGTAGGCACGAGGGTGCTGCCAGAGTGCTGAAGACGTCGCCGCCATGCTGATATTCAGTGCAACAGCACAACCTTGAGTGTGATATCACCCCATAATGTCCTGCTTGACTCCTACAACTGTGCTGGTAAGCAGTCTACTACAGTAGCTGATACTTCTTAGCGCTCTCTAGTTGTAATTTACAGTACCAAATACCCTATACAGAGAGTGGTGTCTTTGTGCGCGATTCAGACTTCAAATGAGAATATAGACATACAGAAAAGCAGAAAATTGTAGTAGTAAAGCTAATTAAAACACCTACTGCGGAAATGGTAATTAACAGTTTTTATAGCCATCTAATCTAAAAACTTTGAATGGGCAAGACGGCTCTGATTAGAACGCATTTAAACCAGATAGATGCATGTAGTAAAACATCCCAGTGCTGTTATACTCTATATCAAGACTCATGAAATACTTCTTGTCCAATCAAATTTCTTGGACGTAACTAACTGTTATATAATGACGAATAATCTGGAGTTTGTACTGCACGCACAAATACACCTAGAAAAAGGGTCCCTCAAGGGTTTTTAAGAGCTCATTGAATAATTTAGGGTACTTAAATTCTAAAAAAAAGATATGACTCAGTAGGTGATTTGTTGGAATCTCCAAAAACATTTAAGTTGAATAAGTTAATTATAAATATGCATTAATAATATAAATACGTTTACAAAATGTATAATATTAAAAATATTCCTAATATGTCCACAATAATGGTTTAATCTACAATCAATCACACATTATCTAAGGTATAAAATCTAAAAGTATTTACAAAAAAAAAAAAAAAGAAAGAAAGAAAGTAAACAAGCCATTTATTTATTTTTTGAATGAATAAGTGGTCACATTAAATATGTAAGTTTAAACTTTGAGTCTTCTTATTTGTGTAGTTTATTTCTTTATTACTTTATTTATTTGATTCATTTATTGTTACTCCCCCACCCCTTTGTTCAAATCTGAGCACAGTGATCACGTGACCCGTTGGCCGTTTGCTCATTATGCAGCCGAAACAATAGCATGTTCATGGCTGTGCTAATTATTATTCTGAGAATGTACCAATTTGTTGCTTCCAGAGTGACAGTGAGTTGGGGTAGTGAAAGGGGCATGATGCCAGTCATCAGAGTCGACTGAATGGAGCTCTTTCATCCCTGAGGGTGAGACAGAAACGACCGTTTTCCAATCATGCCAGCAGAAAAAAAAACGAAAAAAAAAAAAAAAAAAAAACACTCGACTACTGCGAGAAACCTCTGAACTAGTCACATTCTACTGTGAATGCAAAATATTTTTATGTTTACCTT
>JAQMYG010000007.1:15561497-15588592 GCA_030014215.1 Clariallabes teugelsi
AATCATGCCAGCAGAAAAAAAAACGAAAAAAAAAAAAAAAAACGACTGATTTTGAAGTGTGAAATAATATTAGTTCTGGGGAGTTTTATTAGAAGAATATGGGGCTTAAAAGTTACATAGTTACAAAATACTTGTTTTTTACATTTTTATTCTATTTCATCAATGTATAGGACTAAACATGACCAGGTTCAAAAACAGCTTAAACACTCCATCAGTCATACAGAGTGCTACTACTTACCTGTCCAATACAAGGAAGTAGCTGCAGAACAAAGCACAAGCTATAATTTTCTATCTTTGTGTGAAACCCACACCTGATAATTATATTATAGACTGTAAATATCCATGCTGACAACTTGATTCTTATTTTATTAACCAGGATTATATCATAGCCGCTGTGTTACTCATATCAACTCAACAGTGTATATTAGTGAGAGGAAATCAAATGCATCATCAGAAGTTGAACAAGTAAGCAAGCAAACAAGCAAACAAATAATACAGAACCCTTTAGCTCACTATACATTTAGATACAGAGGCCTTGTCTACAACTCCTTTACTGGTATTGAAAAGCACAGAGACCACACCCTCTTCACTGTGACTGACACATACAACACCTTCACCAAGATTGAATAGTGTAACCTGATTTACACCACAGGTCTCATGTTGCCATGTACCCTATGGTGTTGCCAGTTGTGCACCTTGCCATGAATATAACTACACATGGCAATGCAGACCACAACAACTATGATTGGTTCACCTGGTAGCATCGCCTTTCCAACTTCTTCTTCCATGCTAATCATCTCCTCTGACATCTTCTCTCATTTCTGTGTTAAAGTAATTTTAGTGAAAGTAACTGTTTTTCAATATCTATTAGCTCCAACTCCAACAAACACAGAGGCCACACCCACACCTTCTTCACTTTAACTGATAAGCACCGCGTTCAACCACACACCTTGCTTGCTGGGACAGTAAAGAACAGAGACCATGCTCACATCTCTTTTACTAGGAATGACAAGCACAGAGGCCACACCCACACCTCCTTTATAGTGAATGACGGACACAGAAGCCACATCCGCACCATCTTTACTGGGACATACAGAGGCCATAACTCCTTCACTGTGACTGACACACACAGAGACCAAGAACTCCATCAATGGTATTGACAAATTATAGCAGTCTTGCTTCCATCACTCCTCCTTTACTCTGGCTAACAACCACAGAGGCCACACCCACACCCCCTTTACTGTGACTGACAAGCACAAAGGCCATGCCCACACCTTTTTTTTAACTGGGGTTGAGGCACATAAACCACACCCACCACTCTGACTGACAGACACAGAGGCCACACCTACTTGATTTTTACTGACATATACAGAGGCCATGCCCACATCTCCTTCACTGAGCTTGACAAGCACAGAAGTCATGCTTACACTTACTCCTTTACTGTGACTGACAGAGACAGGGCTTTACGCACACTTTCTTCAGTGTGGCTGACAAACACAAAAGCCACACCTCCTTAACTGTTGACTAACAAGCAGTTAATTTTTTTGAAGAAGGCTCTCCCACGCCTTCTTCTCAAATTAACAATTTCTTTATTTAGCAGTCATATTATAATAATAATAATAATAATAATAATAATAATAATAATAATAATAATAATAATACCAACAAGAGCAATAATAAATGATTGTCATTATGATTAGTCATTAAACTAATGAATGACGCATAAACAAAAAAAAATTGTCTCTTAAAGCAATTGCATCTTGTGATTTCCCATCATACGGATGTGTTGGTGTTTGATATAAATTTAGCATCTCATACTGAGGAAGTAGGAAATGATGCAAGGTGTTTGAATGGAACAGAAGGGAGGGTTAAAAGTCATGGTTGACCTTTGCATAGCTGTGAGGTCTCTGATCCGTGTGGGAGTGTGACGCACAGCAACTCGTCCGCCAAGTCCAACCGCTTCCTGTAATGATGGCTTTTCCAGCAGGATCGCCGTGATAGCGCTTTCAGCTTCTAGTTTACAATGACTTCATCAGCAGCATCAGTGCCCGGAACACACAGCCTGAGTATGTGGAAAGGAGTGTGTGGAGAGGAGTTTGTGTGCAGCTTGTGCATTCCATACTGTTGAGATGCAGTGTGGACAACTGAAACAGTGCTTGTGTTCAGCTCTTAGTCAGAAGTTACACACAGGAAGCTCTTTTCTTTGGGTCAGAATGACCCATTAACAAGTTAACGCTTGTTTTGAGGTTTTGCTAGCAAGGTACGGTGAATCTTTCATGATTTAGATAGAAATTGTGTGAAGAAAAAGTACAGTAAAAATGTATTTAGTACTGTTTTTTTTTGGTTGCATATTTGTCTCACTTAAATGTTTGAAATCATCAAACAAATATTTTAACAAAAATCTTTATATTACAGAAAGACAAAATGTAGTTTTTAAATGATGATTTCATTTATTAAGGGGAAAAAGCTGCTCAAACGTGCCTGGACCTATGTGAAAAAGCCCCTAAACTTAATAAGACCCTCCTTGGAGGCAACAACTACAATCAAGCATTTGCAATAACTGGCAATGAGTCTTTCATGTTGCTTTGGGGAATTTTGGCCCACTCTTCTTTGCATAATTGTTTTAATTCAGCCATATTGGAGGGTTTTCAAGCATGAACAGCAAGCAGAGGTGGACTTGCTGGTGTGATTTTAGGTCCTGTTGCATAACCCAAGTGCACTTGAGCTTCAGGTCACAAACTGATAGCAGGACATTTTGGTACATAATTCATGTTTCCATCAATTATAGCACGTTGTCCATGTCCTGAAAGCAGCCCTAGACCATCACACTACCACCACCATGTTTGAATGTTGGTATGATGTTTTATTTATTTATTTATTTATTTTTTTAAATGAAATTCTGTGTTATTTTTACACCAGATGTAACGGGATACACACCTTCCAAAATGTTTATCAGTCTACAGAATATTTGCCCAAAAGATTTAGTGATACTCAAGATATTTTTCGGCAAATGAGCATTTGTGTTCTTTTTGGTTAGCAGTGGCTTTTGCCTTGAAACTCCCACGTATGCCTTTCTTTGCCTAGTCTAGTTATTTATATAAATTGTTCAATTCTGGATTCTGATTAGTCACAATGTGATCAGACACGATCAGACAGAGTTCTGGCTGTATTGCACTTATTATACTGCCATACTGTTTTGATAGTAAAAGTTTATAGAAAGAGACAGACAAATGGAAAAACTGAATTGTATTAAATATATTATATATAAGTAAAATATATTGTGATAATGACGTTTTTAAAGAAATGTTTATTTTGATAGATAGATAGATAGATAGATAGATAGATAGATAGATAGATAGATAGATAGATACTTTATTGATCCCAAAGAAAATTTCCAACATCCAGTAGCAAGGATAGTAACAAAATAGGCAATAACCATTTATTTTAACATTTCTGGAAGGATTCTTGATTCCTGAGTTGAAGTGCTGTGCAACAGTTAAAGTTTGCCAGGTCAGGAAAGTCTTTAGGACAGAATACATAATTCTGATTAAGAGAGGATAAAATGCATCATGTGTCATTTAGTAATACATAAATTGTTAAAATTCTTTGATAAAACTGATGCAGCCCTTGTACAGTACAGGTTGGACCATTGAAGTGTACAGTCTGAAATTTGCAGGCAGGACTGCTAAAGCTCATGCTGCAAAAGCCCCTGGATATTCTGGAATATTTTCTGACTTATTAAATTGTATTGAGTTTAAACTGATCAAGAAGATGATCTTGGACTGGGCTAATGCAGGCAGTTGCTCTGTGATGGACTATAGTTGTTAAAATAGTGTAAAATTCTCATAAACGCTTTTATACCTGAGCCTCCAACAACGAAAGTGGACTTTATATTAACCTGAACACCTTTCCCATTACATTAAACTTTAATCTTTATAGTACACAGATATGGCAGGGACTGATGTATGGCCATACTATTTGGTATCACTCAAATGAGAATGGGTTCCCTATTGAGTCTGATCCCTCTCATATTGTCTTCTTCTTGTCATCTCTGGGACCTTTAACCTTGTAACCTTCGCCCCTGGCTTGCTCATCGAGACAAGCTTATAACTATAATTTATAATAGTTTCTTTTCATTTTTCACAATTATTTCCAAAATTTTCTCATTGTTAAAAGCACTATACAATATAATTGAATGAACTGAATTGAATTTAACTGAATTGAATTTATTATTGGCTAAACCTTCTTATGGAATTGATGAAGCCCCTGACTGGATTAGTAAAGCCTCTTATTAAATAGCCCTAAATAGCCCCTCCTCTTGAGCTGTAACAGTAGAGCAAAAACACTGCTAGAGATTTTTTAAAAAGAACCTTATCAGTTAATTGTATAGCCCCTGTAATATTACCTAGCTAAGATGCCAAATATTTATCCTAGTTAGCCAAGTTTCATTAAAATGTTTTTGGGTTTCCTTCAGGTAGTCTAGGGATGAGCTACTGGCCCCATGACCTTACATAGGTGTTGGAAATGGAATAATTGTGTAATGACCGGATGTCTTGCACACATAAATAACAATAAATAGTGTGACCTACCCTAACATGCTTATTAACATTGTGTGGTTAAGGTTTGCTAGTTAACATTTATTTAACAATGCAATTCACAGATTATCACTGATTTGTTCTTCTGTGAGACATACACGATATCTTTATGTTTGAGTTTCGCGGTATATTGTCTAACTGATTATGGAGTCTGCAGTGTGGGTTCTGGACTGTGGTGTTGGCAGGTGCCTAATGCCAAATTACCGGCTGCAATTTGCATTTTCCCCGGGCTAAGAAGCGTGCCATTATCATATCAAAGGAACTTGCGGCCCTGTCTAGTTCGGAGAGATGTGGCACCGCTTCAATTTGAGCAATTAATGTGCCGATGAAGACGCTTGTCATGTGTCCCAGAGTTTCACTGCTTCCGTCCACATTGTTCCTGCCAGTGGAGGACGAGGGAGAGTGTCTATGCTCAGCTGTCTAAGAGGGTCATGGTCACACACAAACACATTTGCTCACACACACACACACACACACACACACACACACACACACACACACACACACACACACACTACTCTTTTCCTTGCTTTGCCAATGGATGGAAATGGATTGGCATGATCATTGGCATGATCACAAAACTCCAAACAATATATTCTCTTTATTTACTAAGTCATTTCTAGGTGACCATTTCTAGAAACATCCATCACAGTCATTGCAATTTATTGAACAACAAAGCATAGATATGTCTTGGATACTGTTGTTTATCATCTTGTCCTGTTAAGGAGCTCTTGGCCATTTTGATTTTTGAGGGGAACTTTCTCCTTATCCCCCTCCTCTTCCCCCTCCTCCTTCTCCTCCTCCTCTATTTCTCCAGATTGTTCTGAAGCACTCCAAGGTCTTTCTTTCAAAGCTATATAGCACTTACAAGATGGTATTAGTCACAGCTGTTCTGTGTGATTTCCATCCCTTTGCCTGGCACAGCAGCGCTTTGCCAAGTGCCTCTGAGTGCCTCTCGCCATTCAGCACTGCCTCTCGCTGCCTCTCGCAGCCTTTCGCCACATCCTTACAGCCTCTCTCAGCTGTCCTCCTCTGCCAGTGCTAAATTGAATTTGATGGAGCGCCTTTTTTGTACTGTTGTTTGGAAGCTGCCTAAACAGAGTAATATGGCATTATAATATATCATAGCAGGCTAGTGGTTTGTATAGCAATTCAAGGTGACTGAGGGAAAAATATTACTAGTACAACATTGTAGATACATTATTCAGTTCAACAGCTACTGGAGGTGCCAGCACATCTGAAAAAACAAACAAACTAGGTAACATGACAAGCTGTGCTTTTGCCTTGCTAACTTTGAGTGAGAAAGAGAGAGAGAGAGAGAGAGAGAGAGAGAGAGAGAGAGAGAAAAGGTTGGTGTGGGAACAACTACTTTATAGGTGCCATTATCTCACTTATGCCATTATAAGTGAGAATGATGAATGAGAACAATATTATACTTTTTTCAGTGTACTGTATAAAACGATAAATTGTTATGTGACATTTGGTCTATTCAAAAAATGAAGTGTTTTAATTTTTGGCAAACTGATGTTCTATAAGAAGAATAACACACATTTACACCATAGAGTTATAGGGGGAAAGAATCAGCTTTGAGGTGGTAACAGTAATATATTATAACATGCTGAATTCCTTACTTAATTATAAAACTTTTTTTCATTTTTAGTCCATTAAATTGCTTTATTAAAAAAATTACAAATTATACAAAGACTAAAACACTCCACAGCCATAGACAATATATGCATATATGGACTCAGTAATGGAAAAAATGTTGACAATTATTTAACAAGAATTAACTAAAAAGTAATAAAATAATACTTCTGGTATTGTCTGAGCTATTTTAATCCTAAATATTAATTGTTAACCTGCCTCAGTTCAAGAAAGTTGCATTAAAAACTTTAAAAACTTTATGCATCATTAAGACATAACTTTATAATAAATAAATAAATAAATAAATAAATAGTGAAAATAGAGAAATGAACTAGTGCTTGCTTCCTATATGTTGCATTCATATAAGCAAAACCTTATATTTGGTTTTCGTTTCTCAAGAATGTTGTGACTTTCTTTCTTTCTTTCTTTCTTTCTTACTTTCTTTCTTTCTTTACTTTTCACCACTGCTTTGTTAAAAAGGTGGCAGGTGAAGGAATGGTGCTGTTGCTTTTCTGACAAAAAAGTGAAATAATTTCATACCATTCATGACTCCATTTATTCTCATTTCTCATTTATTGCTTCAGTTGTTTTGATGATGACTTCCACACATTTGGCAATTCGAACATTAAAACATTTGCACTGATTGATATAAAATAAATGATTGATTTATATAATGGAAATGAACATGAAACAGAGCATGGGGATGAGAGTTGACTGATTTTCACAATCTCATGTCACAAATGGCATTTCCTGCCAACTTCCCAACTTTGCTTCGTTATCTCTCCTATTGCCGATAGGCGTCTCTCTCTCTCTCTTTCTCTCTCTCTTTTCATTTTCTCTCTCTGTGCTGCAAGTTCACGCTGATTGCAGTGATGTTCGTGACAGGCCATGACAGGAGAAAACTCTTATCGCTGTGGGGTTTGGAGGCGTTGGCTAAATTGGAAATTGCAAATGGGGTTTAAACTCATCATCTATTATGTCAGGTGACCTTTGGCAGCTGCTGATAAAAAAGGAGGAATGGGGGGAACAAAAAAAGAGGAAGCAGTGTTAGCTCTGATCCAATTTTCAGCACCATATCCACTCGTCAGGTTTCATTCGCAGTCGGACGATGGACGGCACGGAAGTGAAAATGATAGGGTTTCGAGAGAGCAGCCATTGTTGTTGCAGATTAAGATTTTCTCTTCGTATTTGCCGGGGGTCGACCTGCCGGTCCCCTCTGTGCGATTCCTCCATTGTGTAATCAGTTTCAATATCTGCTCCGGGGGACGTGTAAGCCGTCCTCCTGTGATAAACACTCACAGGAGAAATGTTGGGCTTAATGGTTTTTTGCTTGGAGGCGACTCAGGGTCACTGTGTACCAATATTGACTCATGTGTGTTACCTTTAATCTGACATCCTCATGGAATGTGAAGGGACGCCTATGTTCAGAGGATTCTCCATGTTCTTCCCGATTGCCCTCTTTGACGTGTAGCACTTTGCCTGTTCA
This sequence comes from Clariallabes teugelsi, assembly GCA_030014215.1. Taxonomy (NCBI): domain Eukaryota; kingdom Metazoa; phylum Chordata; class Actinopteri; order Siluriformes; family Clariidae; genus Clariallabes; species Clariallabes teugelsi. Next base: position 15,569,223 of record JAQMYG010000007.1, read on the forward strand.
TTTTTACATCTTGATTGAAATGTCAGTTTGCTGCTTGCTCTTCAAGCACAAGGTTCAGCATCTGTGAAGGACTGTAAGGAAAGGTTTTGTTTTTGCTTCTGAACAGTAAATTACATAAATTATTATATGTATAGATAACATTTTGAAAAGATGAAAATGGCAAAAAATAAACCAAAGGAAAAAAAAAAACAGTTAAGCTTTCCTTTTAAGACCAATATTATTTTTCATAACTTTTAATTTCTCCTGTTGGGCTGATTGTAATGCCTTGAATGATTGAATGTTTATTAAATACCTTTGCCATATTTTTTTTTATTAATGATCCTTTCCCTAAACGGTATTTGAAATTGCTGGTTAAAACAAACAATTTATGGTAAGATTTGATCCTAAAACACGTGTCTCATTTTCATCCTAATCCCCAACACTGAAACCCTTTAATTATCCATGAAACCCTTAAAGAATAATCAAAGAACACCTTTTAGTGCTGTGTATCAACTGGTTAAGTGTGTTGGACCCTGTGTGGCTCCCTGAGTTATACAATGTACAGTTAAAGAACCCTGGAAGAACATTTTCATAAAAGAATGGTTTGAGTTGATGTGGATAAACAGATAAACCTGATCAATATTGTTCAGTTTATTTATCAGAACAGAAATTCTGATTCCTGAAAAAGTGATCAAAGATGGCATTTATAAACTATAAAAATCATTGGGTTTCATTGATAGTTTCTAATAAAATGATGTGCTCTAAGAAAAAGAGCCTAGTTTAAAATTTTCTTGCCCAGAAATGAGCTCCACTACTTTTCATTAAAAAAAACAACTCTGTAAGTCAGCAATATATACATACACAGAAAATTATTTCTACAAAAAATTATTATGATTACATTAAAAATATTATGCTTTATTATAGGAAGCATTAAAAATGCAGACTATAAAGTTTAAATATGTCTTTATACCTGTAACAATCATACAATGCCACTGTTAATTGACACTAACTGGTTTGAAATATATACCAATGGCTTTCCTAGGTTCTAAAGTTTTTAAAGTTTTTAAAGTTTTTAAAGTTTTTTTATTTTTTTTTTATTTTTAAGTTCCTGCTTACTGTATGTTTTGGCGGGGCCAGAAATAAACTTCACCCATTTTCCTTAAAAAACAAACAAACTCTGAGGCACGCATCATGGGGATATGCCTAAGTGGGTTTTACCCAAAACTGTCTCTGGAATTGAAACAATCTGTTGTAGGGTTTCTCAAGAGAGACAAAGTTGAAAAAAAGTGTTTTTAATAGTATTGCTTGTGATTGCAATTCTACTCACATGCAGCAGAGGGAACTAAACATTATACACTGTTCTTTCAAACATTAGCCAGTAAGAATATATCTTTTTCTACTTTTTTTAAAAGTAAAATCGAGAACATTTCTGAAATTTAGTACTACTACTGCTACTACTACAACAACTAATACTAATAATGATACCAATACTAATACTAATGTTAAGACAGTTGAAAAAGAAGGTTCGACATAACAGGACAATGTTTCTGCTAAACAGTGAACACTACAAAGTTAGTTATTCAAATAGTCTAAGATACTAAATTTCTCTGTGTACTTGGATAAAGAATATAATTCGATTTGAATATTAATATCCATAATTAGCATATTATAATTTGAAGGTGTGGTCTTCAAAGAAGTTTGAACTAAAATACTCAGAATTTAATTCATTCATCTTCTATACTGCTTATCCTGTGTACAGGGTTGCAGGGTGCCCGGAGCCTATCCAAGGAGTCACAAGCTGGATACACCCTAGACAGGGTGCCAATCCATCACAGGGCACATACACAATGGACAAAATGGCAGTTAGTATAATCTGCATGACTTGGACTGTTGGAGAAAACCCACCAAGCATGGGGAGAACATGCAGACTCCACGCACACAGACCCGAGGCAGTCATCGAACCCTTGACCCTTGGGGTGCGAAGCGCCAATGCTGACCACTACATCACCATGCTGCTCTCAGAATTTCATTACAATTTAAAATTTTGTTTAGTTTAAATCTTTTTATCCCATGTTCTTCATTACCCAGCGCGCCATCTCGCGAGCTCATAGATCGCTGACTAGCCGAGCTAAGTTGTAGAGTTCAGTGATTGCTCTAATGTGCTTCTGCACTGAATTTCTTGTAACTTTGATCTTGAGCATTGTGAGCAAGAAATAAGTTTCACGAGCTAACAATCAAACCTGACTTAATTTTTTTTATTAAAATCAACTGTAAGCATGGTAACTATAACAAAATTAACATCCCTGCTAATAACAGAAATAAACAAAATATTGCATCAAGTAACAGATTATTACCTAAACATATGACGATGAATATAAGAAAAATTTATCTAAGTAACAAGTCGGCCTAGCAATGTGAAAAATCCAAAGTCCAAAGTGGCTTCTGAGTGATTTATTCATGTTGTTTTTTCCTGCCGCAGCTCATTTTGGCACACACCTGTCACAGGTGCTGATCGTTAATCAGTTATTACGGCAGTTTATTTGCTGGATGACAAGTTGCAATTTCCCGCTGATTTGGGGACGTTTGTCAGGTGGGAATTATGGAAGAGAGCATGTGACAAAACACATCACCGGCACTGCTGCATCTCTCTCTCTGTCTCTCTCTCTCTAGTTTTTCCGCAAACAATATCTGGGACTCTGAAGTAATAAGGCGGAATGTATAATTAATTACCCAGCTTGCTCTAATTAGGGATGAATAAGTTGTGTCCCTCTCATCATCCCAAATGTGGTGATGGTTAATGCCAGTTTATGCTATATTAACTGCAAATATGCAATCCTTCTGAGAGCACTTTTCCTTGATGAATTTGATGAATGTGACAATAATTAGCAGAGACGGATGAGAGCTAAATTGCTGCTGACAATGTAACGCTATCCGCGGCTCGAGGGCTCGCCGGAAACATGGCAGGCTCACGCGCTACGGACCCGGGCCCCGTTTTCTAATTAATACTCTTCCTGCCAGTGGTGGAAAAAAAATGAGAGAGAGAGAGAGAGAGAGAGAGAATGGTAATTGTTTTTGTCAAAAGGCTGTGGGGAGCTATCAGGGTAATAAAGTTAATTAGCAGAACAAACAACCTTTCACAGCTTTAGGCAGAAACGCGTGGAGAAGATGCGCTGAGATAAAAATTCCAGAAATAAAATTTCACACAAACAAAAAAAAAAAAAAGAGAGAGAAATCAGTCATTTGTTCCTGAATGTAGTTCATCCGACACCCTTTTGTGTGAAATTTTAACTTGCGGAATTATGTTTCACACCACGCTTCATCAATCTAAACCCATTACAAAACGACAATTAATTTTATCTCCATGAAACAATGCGCCATTTTCTTTTCCCTGCACTAAACACACACACACACACACACACGCGCACAGATACTTTGTGTAATGAAATGGTAAAAGTTCCAGCGTCAGAGTTTATTATAGCATCGGAGTTTGACAACGCGTGCAGAAGAAACACATTTCAGCAGCCAGAGGCATGTTTGGTGTCATGTTTTATTTCCCAGATAATCCTCCCCTCCCTACATATGCACACACGCACACACACATGCTGCAGGGAGGTGTGTGTACACAAGGTGGTGGTAGTTCCACTTTTTTCCCCATCTTTGAACACGTAATTAAATTCAAAATGTGTCTTGTCAGATTTTTTTCCTCAGCTGAAGGGCTTTCTGTAGCTGTAGCTGTAGCAGTGATGCGCTGTGATAAAAAAAGAAAAGTTTTTTTTTTTGGTTGCATCTTTAGAAAAAGGTTTCAAGGTTTGGAGAGTAAACACACCCATGATGCATTTCAGTTTGAATAGCTGAATGTATCTACCATCTTCCACAAAAAGGAAAAGGGATTTTTTTTCTGTTGTTAATTTATTTATTTTCTTTTTTAACAAAAATCCCAAAAAGGATTGCTCCTCTTTTAGATGACTCTGATGTCGTTGATGTGCAAAAACGTGTATTTAAAGCCTAAAACTTGCTAAAAGACCCTGAGCTGTGATCGGCGCAGGTCGATAACGACAGGCTTTCGTTTTTTTCCTTTAATTTTTTTTTATTCCTGACTCCTGATGCTCACCTGGGACTCGTGATAGCTTATCAAAGCCTGAGCAGCTCTTCCCCAACACCGGCACATAATAGAGGCTTTCACAGCGGAAGACTGGCAGCATGGGGAATTATGGGAAACGGCGGTCAGCTGACAGCCTGATGGACAGCTTGACTGCTTTTGCAGCATCATGGGAAATAGCTGTCACCTGATGCTGCCGTTCTCCCGCTGAGATAACCTTCATTGTGACAGCGTAAACAAAGATAGCGCTTGGATCAAGGGGGCTTTTTTTTGCACGCAGCTTAGGAGAGCCTGCAATTGATCCTCCATTAGATCCGTTCGATGTGCTAATTGATTATTGAACCTGAGTTTCAAGTGTTGAGCTGTGAGCAGTGGGACTCCTTGATTTTTATTAAATTAATTAAAAACAAGCCAGATTTCCCCTAACAAATTCATGAGCAGCTGGAGGTCGTCTTCTCCTTGAGTTAGATTAAATAATTCCAATGATAAAGGCATGTACGTACTTTTTATGCTGTGCAAATGGCTAATGCATACCTGCTTGAAGTCTCTACATGATGCCATGTACAGTACACAATGCTGTGCATGTCGTTTGCATATTCATTGGATCATCATGGTCATTTACATATCAGTCTGTTACAACGAGATGAAATATTTTCTGAAGACACAGCACCAGGTGTTGTGATGAAGCAGAGTTACTCTTACCACCCCGAAGATAAATCTTTCCTATAAAAGCACTTAGAAAAGTTTCTTCTTCCTTTTATACCAAAAATGCCAAAAATTGCAATGTTTAATTTAATAAACATCATACTCTGCTTTTTATTTATTTATAGTTACATTTAGTGTTGTTCGCTGCTCACCAGCTTTTCTTTTTTTCGCTTGTTACAGAGAAACCACAAAGTGTCAACTCCTTTGTCATAGCCCTGCCTATCACTAAGTACTAGAGTCTAGACACTGGGGATTCCTTTCATAAATGTTAAATAAACATCTTCTTAGAGAAAACAACTAAGTTTTTTCTTTGTTAATAATTTTTTTCTGATAATCTTTATTATTAGATTTATTTTATGTGTCAGCACCATATCCTAGATGGATCCATCCATCCATCTAGGAACCTCTGTTGTCCAACTAGGGACCGTGAAGGCCAATCATGACCATTGTATTTTTTTTCCCATTTTGTATGAATGTGGTAGTCAACATTCACACAAACATTCATACACACATTCGATGTTTAGTGTTAATGATCGGTAACCACAGAAACAGCAACATATGAGAGTGAACATAAATCAAAAATGAGAATAAAACTAATTTAAGCTACAACTGGAACAATTTCATATACTATATTAACATTTTTAACGTTTACATGGTGGTTTTTACTGCGACACAATGAATTTATTACGCCATGCATATTAGCTGCTAACACTTTAGAGCTCCGGCAAACATCAATCTTTAGGAGGCTTTTTCCTTCTAAACCCAAAATAGTTAGAAGTCAACTCAAAAATTTAGGATCCAAAATGTAACCTTTTTCATAACATGACCAAGTGAACTCCTGTAGCCATGCTGATTTGCACTGCTTGGTGACATAAGAAACTTAGTTAACTCTGCTTTGCAAGCATCATCTGATAATGATGATTGAATACTGACCAGGTCTGGCTGGGATGGAATATACAGTGATACATCGACATACGATCGCCCCGCCTTAAGAATTTTCACCTTAAAATTTTTTATTTTGCATGGCTGGCTGGAACAAACTATCTGCATTTACATAATTTGTAAATTTTTGTAATTTTGCAATATGCAATTTCGCCGTAAGAACTCACCTCTGGAGCGGATTAAATTTGTATGCTGAGGTACCACTGTACCAGAAAACATTCACAGCTGGACTCAATCTCTGTATTAATGGGATTTAATAAAGAGGATGCAAGGTTTGGAAAAAGTCCAATGGTGACCATTTCATCTATCTATCTATCTATCTATCTATCTATCTATCTAGATATAGAGTGTGTGTGTTTGTTTATTGTCTGCATTTTTAATCATTAACTCTGATTGTGCTTTGCCTGTGACCATGTGCTGCTTTATAGACTAAACACACTCTAAGAGAAGGAATGACTACATCAGGTCAACAATGCACATGATTACGTTACACACCATTTTTGATCAAAGCCCTGGGGAAATGGAATCCGGACACGCCAAAGATATTTTCTATTACACCATAACAGATGTGGTCGACTCTCTCTGAGGAGCCCGTATGGAAATCTGTGCGGCTCTGTAACTTACTCAGACTAAAGCCGTAATATTGCAGTATGTGGTGAATGGGCCAATTCTAAACATCAGGGCAGGAGGAGAAAATGAGGGAAAAGATATTTAACTCTGTTACATTTACAAGATGAACAAACCTGCACATCAAAATACAGGCGGCCTGGCACAAGAATTCATCTTGAACCCCATGCTCTTTATTTAAATAAGGAGAGGAATGGTGTGATGAACATGTGCATAGCCTAGTATCTGCATCCAGCTTTCCACTTATGAAGTAAATTACACTAAATGCCAAATAAAAGTGCAGTGCAAGAGAAAATGCTTGAATATTGCATTAAGTAATTTACTGTAGTTTATCAGAGCAACATTAGAGCACAGTTTCTTTTAAAACATTTTGTAAAACCTTGTAGCAGATTTCACCTGAAATGTTTCTGATTGGGGTATATTAATATATCCTGACATTTTGGAAAATGCAATGCTTTTATGTCAGATTGATTGGTCAGAATGTCTTGATTGCTTATCGATTACAGCAGCTCTGAGACTTATATGCAGTATAATTAAGGCACTAAAAATCATATTTACAGAGACTTTTTACAATTTATTAACCACAGATAAAAACAGGTTTTTAAAAACTTTGAGACTGGGAAATGTGTATTTAACATTCATGGAAGGAGTCTCTATTGTCAGTGGTAAAGCTGTAACTTTAAGTTTTTTAACGTTGTCCGGACAGAGGAGTTTAGACTTTGCGGTTTCTGTCTAGCATGAAAAGCTGTCTTATATTTGTTTTTTATTTTTAACTATACGGGAGAGGAAGAAGAATAGCTGTTGAAGAAGGGGCTGTTTATAGTTGCTATAATGTAAAGGAGATCACATGTTAATGTTTTTTCATCAATAAAAAAAAATAAAAGAGGAATTAAATGCTGTTGTCTTTTTCAATACTGCCACAGGCTGAAGTGATTTATTATTGTATTATTGTATAGTATTTAATATATTATATATATACAAATTTATCACATTAACTCTTTATTAATGTATGTGTCCCAAAAACCTGAAACGGTTGCACTTAAGTTTTTTTTTTTTAAAGTAAGTGCATGTCGTACAACCTTAGACAAAATATTTTCACACTGAGGTGTTTTTTTAACCTTGCTGTGAAGCTGGCGGGAATTTACAGCTGAATGATGGTTCCTTGTTTAAAACATCAGCGCGTGAGGTATTTTTCAGGCCACTGGATCTCTTGTATGAACAGCTACATCTGGACTTTTAGAAATGTACATATTTATCTTGGACCATGATCCTATCTGAAGTTATGAGGGTGTTCATATGACTTGATCTAGCTGTGAGGTGAAAAGTGGCATCAAATTTCACTTGCTGTATGGAGCTGTTTATTTAACATTTATAGAATTAAGGAGTCTCCAGTGCCTTGCAAGTCAAAGTGAAAGCCGTAATGTTAGGGCTTGTAGCATCTTCAGGACAGAGGAGTTTACACTATGTGAGTTCATAAGAACCTTTTTCAAAGACACAACCTGTACTAAGACAGAACTTCACATTTACCCAGCTGAAACATCTTACCCTTCATACAAAAGTTCTTTGATGTACTGTAGTGATCTACTGAGGTCCAACCAAAGAAGATGTCTAATTATTTAAGCATCGTGATGTTCCTACATAGAAAAATACACAGAAAAATATATTATAGTGTAATAAACCCTTAAGTGTTTTAATTTCTTTTAGATAAAATTCACACGTGCATGAGCATTTTATTAAACATACCCTTGTTTGTACATAAACAAAATATAAACAGTAAGGAACATAATGCAAAAGAAAAAAAGAATGCAAAAGTGCAGAAAGACACAAAGAAAGAGGAAAAATAACTTAACAAGCTACATTAAAAATATTTTTAAAAATATTAAAAATTGCACAAAATAATGTACAAACTTATTCCTACAACCCAGACTAGACTATTATATATAATAAACAACAGCTTCAGCTCCTATCTCTTTCATGTTATTCACAGTCACCCACTTTGTAACAGAAACTCATACAGGAACTGTGTTTCATGCTGATTGGGCTGTCATGATGTCACACTCCCGTGCACCTTGTTAGTGCTCATCTCAGAGTATGAGCTCTTTTTCTGCTCTTCAGCATGATGTTAACGTCAGAACATCCTTTGTTGGAACACAAGCTCTATAAAATGTGCTAAATTCTTCAGCCTACAATGCTAACACACACACACACACACATTGTGATGCAGCAACACTGGAATCTTGAGCTGAGGTGTCGAACGCTTTGACAATGTGTCTTGAAAATTGCCTCCAGACAAACAATGGCCCAAACCGCAGGCTGTTTTTTTTTTTTTCTGTGAGAAAATCCCTTTGTTATAAACTTGTAGCTCAAGGGCTAATTCAGCTAATTGCTCTCCAGGTTTTCACTCTGAAGCAGATTAGGAAGTCAATTTGCAGGTTTGACTGTGACTTAGCGAACAAGCAATTTGTACTAATTTGCTGAGACTCAGAGACAAAAAAAGCAGTGCTAGCATGGGAGAGGCTAAGCATCTTAGTCCTATTATCACAATGTGTAATACTAATACTAACACAACAATGGGGTGTATAAGAGAGAAGAGCCAAGCAGGAAAACTTTACTCTGTTGAGATGAAGAGATTACCATGGTGATTAACTTCCCCATCAACCTGTTCCCATTGAATTTAACCCCGTACTGCACTTAGCATTAGCATTTAGCACTAACATTTAGCATTAACATTAAAAAGAACATACACTCAAAAAAGCAAGGATGAAAATATTTAAATATATCAATAAATTAAATCAAAGGTCAAAAGGTAAAAGTAGAATTCGTAAATATTTTTTTAATTGGCATGTTCGTGATGAAATCATTAGATAGAATTAGGTAAATTTACCAACTTAATTTATAGTAGTAAAGTGACCTCAGAAGGCATTGCTATGATCTGGGGTTGCTTCAGTTGGCCAGGTCACAATAAATTTATTAGGGTATCATGCTAATTTTTTTTGATGGCACAGGCATACTCCAGAAATCAGATTGTGAAAGAATGATTCTGGGAGCAAGAAGAATCACATAAATTGGCGACCACATTTTGTGCCATAATCAAAGCTGGAGGATGAAAGAAATATGAGTGTTATTATTATTATTTTTTTGGCTGCGCAGTGTATGTTTTGGGGGTGAAACTTTACATTTGTCTCCTGGCTTTAACTCTGCAGTGGAGCTGTATGTAAATAACGCTTGTGAGCCTTGGGGGCGTGGAAGCGTCATTAAGCCCCAGGTGGGAGTCGAGACTGCGTGAGAAATCTCACACCTCCCCCAGGGAGTGACTGCTGAGCAGCAGGACACTCAACAAGCCCCTGTTTCACCCGTTGGACTCTTTGTAAATAGTAATCTTTACTATTATAACAAATATTACTAAAAATCACCCACAAAACACCCTTTAATGCTTATCTCAGTTTCTCTACTGAAGCTTAGAGAAAAGAAATTGTGTTAAAATGCCTGGTGTTTGTTAAAGGGGTGAATAATAAGATGTGGTGATGCTGTAATGCCTGATTCTATCAATCTCTTATTTCCCCTTCCACCTGCCATTAGAGGTATCTCCAAGGCCTGAGGGAAATTTCTATCAGGAAATTTCTATAAACAAAAATAGTTAGCAAGTTTTGTTCTTGATTAAGTTAATTTAGTTAATTTTAGTCAGTAAAACTGAACGTGGCTAAGCGGGGCTGAATTCATATGACATACATTTGTTTATGTGATTTGATTAAAAATAAATGTTGATCTTAACATTTAAACATTTACATAATGGTCAGGACCACGTGCTTAAAACTGTTTATTAACTGAGTTATGTTTGCCTTTATTTTATGGATACAATTATGAGTTTGAATTATAAGTGTACCTCAGAGATCCATGTTAGGTCCTATCCTAGTTTCTATGAATGCCTCTTTAAATGTAAAACCGTTCTCAACCTGTGCGGCCTAATAACTTAAGGATACGATATTGTGTCGGAATGCAATATTGAATAATCTGCATGCTCAGCAACCATCCTGTAAAAATATAGCCATCTTTACAAAAATATTGTCTTTCGCTTAATTACGCCTAGTAGAAATATTATGATGGTTAGTTTTATTTCAAATCAGAATTTTAATTAATTGACCAGCCAACCAGTGCACCTATTGCCTACCACACCACAGAGATAACGATCTCCACTTGACAAGGTAATCACACGCTTGTTTTATTATTTTTTTCCATGCTAGAAGCATTTGAGGGAAGTGATGAGTGATGAGCAGCTTCCCGCTGGGTGAAACAAAAACTGCTTTTTCCGCTTCGCCTCCTCTCTAGCGTGTTTGAACCGAACATCTCTGCGTGAGGATCTCTGTGGTAATCTGCACCCTCCTGCCCACACTGCCAAATGCCCTGTAAAACTTGAGATTTTCCAGGAAAAATTTGACAAAAGAAAGTGTGAAATGTTGTGTTTTTTCCTATGGAGTACTGTAAGGCTGAATGATGAGATGATGTCATAAAAAGAGCAGGGATTTTCTTTAAAATGAAACGAGAACAAATACATGTTCATCCAAACTAATGAGGTCTTTGTATGTTCAATCATTTTTCAATATGAAATTAAATAAATTGCATACTATTGCAAAAAGCTCTCACATTTCTTGTATATCACATTTTAAGAGTGAATATAGCACTTTGTGATTGCTAAAGATGGTGGCAGATTAACAGATTGTAAAAAATCTGCAGGATTTCCTAGGTACCCAAATATTTTAAAACCTGAAAATCCTGTACACTCATCCTTAATCTCTAGAGTTGGTGTCTTGAAATATTTGGCAATAATTAAACCAACAATTAAAAATGAGTCATGAAAACATTATTAATTATTAACACCATTATTATGAATTATTAAACATTATTAATTATTAACACCCAAATAATACTTTTCACTGAATGTGTTTTCTTTCTTTCTTTCTTTCTTTCTTTCTTTCCAATCAACACCTTTGTTCTTTATTTTTCATGTTTATTTTTCATATTTTCTATGCGTAGTGTAACATGCATGTCACTGAAAAAAAAACTCAATCCATAAACTCCCCTGTCCTGAAGATGTCAGAAAACAGGTACAGTTTTACCTCTCACCTCTCACTCTCATAAAGTGCTGACACGGGAGACTCCTTAATTCCAGAAAGGTTACTTAAACATATCTCTTTACAAAAATTTATTTTGTTTCATTTAATTGGAGATTCAAGTAAATGAGATGTTACTATTGAAACGATAATGTTTCAGAATGAATGCATTACTATAATATACCTGTGATTTGCAGCTGCATTACTCTTAGAGTGTCTGATGTAAAAATAATGAACTCGAAATTGGAAATAAGATAGGACCTACAATTGAACCCTGAAGAATAGCTTTTTTTTTGGGCAAAAATTAGACATGTTTTGTATCTTCAAACAGCGAAATCCCAAATAACTCTGGAAATATTTACCCTGGTGTAGGGACAGAGCGATATGTGTAATGAATGTGATGCTGCTTCAGTAAAGTTGGAATTGCTTTCAGTCTGATGCTGCTGTTGGGGTTTAAATGGAATGGCGCTGAAGGACACGAGAACGAATCCTTTTTCCTGGAGGCAGAAGTGGCAGATCGATGGAGAGTGTAGGAGTGGAGTGTACCTTTGTGTTCTCTATAAAGCTGCTGTCTGATTGTGTGTGTGTTGGGGAGAGACAGGCCCGACCTCTCCCTGTTCATCTCTCGCCTCATTCAGCAGCTTGTCAATAATTGGCCTTGAGCTCAGCCGGCAGACGCCCCCCCCCCACACACACACAGATACACACACACACACACACACACACACACACACACACACACACACACACACACACACACACATTTTTTTTTTTTTACTATCCATATAAGGACATGGATCCCTAAATTTTTCACACGTTTTAGGCAAATGAATTAATATAAATTGTATATAGATTGTAATTATTTTATTGTTTGTTCTTTTCTTGACTAGCTAGCATTTTCTTCTTCTTCTTCTTCTTCTTCTTCTTCTTTCTTAATTCAATCAGAGTGCAATCTGAAACACTTAATATTCTCTCTCTACCCTCATGCTTCACTCTGCAGGAATGTACACTGTGGATTTCAAGATAAAGCTAAAACTCTTAAGTCTTTGTAAAGAGTCTTTTAAACTTTACAAGTAAACACAGCAACAGAATATTAAAGAATTTCGAATTTCAGACTCTTGCTTCAATTTCAGCCTCTTGCTTATGATGTCATAAGAGGCGTTATAGCAGTTGAGCAATCGGCAGCTTTGCTGACTGAAAGTCACTGTAAGTAAAACTTTCCTAATTTTTTTTTATTTCCAACCTTTCCAACCTTTTCATCCGTTTCTTTCTTTCTTTCTTACCTTCTTTCTTTCTTTCTTTCATTCTTTCTTTTTTGCATATTTTTCTCCATGTTACCTCAGGAGGACTCTATGCAGGAATCATACACATGCACCCAGGCACGGTTTCCATGGGAACCTAAAGCAGCAATTGGGCTCTAAAAATAGTTTCTTTATCAGGGTAAAATCTGGATGCACCTATTTATGTATTCAGTGCATGAATGAAGAATTAAAGCGGCCGCGACATGGAGGAGAGGCCCAGCATGAGGCACATGATGACACGGCTAGTGTCTCTTATCTGTTATCAGTTTGTTGATGTCATTTGGAGAGTTCCCTGCTGAGCAGTATTAATGAAATATGCCAAAAACCTCTCATCTCAGCAACTAGAGATACATCAAATAATACCATCATCACCCTACGTGTCTCATCACACCTGTGTGTTTCTAATTACTTTGGACAGGTGAAAACCTTGAAATGATACCTCTTTCACCCCACCTCACTTCAACACCCTCTTTTCCCCCTAAATGTACTACCCTTGGAAGTTTTTTTTTTTGCATTCAGTGGTGTGTGTGTCTCTTTTTGAAGCCTTACTGAGCAAATCATGATTAGAATTAGTAAAATCTATCTTTTTCCACCACAGCAAGATAGATTTTCTATAACAGGAATTCTGACATTAGAGCACCTGCAAATAGCAAGTTTATATTAAAGCACTTGTTGTAACATTTTATTACTTCTATAGTAACTATTCATTTCACAGGACTTGTACAGCAGGCACTTCATATAAGATAATGAATATGAATCATTAATGTCCTGTAAGTAGACATTTATTTGAACTTCATGAAAGAAGTCTGTAATGTCAGCATTTTGTAGGTAACTGTATTTACGACATCTTTCAAGACCGAGGTAGAAACCAGTAACATTTAGCTACACAACCTGCATGGATCACTAGCTAACTAATTAAACCAACTACTTAAGCTAATGTTGATGATAAATATGTGGTGGTTCTCATAGAAATGCTATATTTTTACATGTTTGGCAGCTAGTGGTTTGGTGGTGATATTGTGAGGATGATACTGATGATGATGTGGTGAGTACTGTATGTTTTGAGGGTATGACGATGTGATTAATATAAGGTTTGATGATAATGTGGTTAGGATAATGATAACACGGTGAGGATGATGTGATATGGCTGTGTGATGAAGATTATGATGATGACAATAATGATGATGTGGTGAGAATGATTATGTGTTGAAGATGTGTTGAGGATGATGTTGATGATGTGGTGAGGTTGATTATGATGTGGTGAGGATGAATATATCTTGAGGATGTCAGGATGATGTGCTGAAAATGATGTGATGATGTTATGAGGATATTGAAGATTGTGAAGAGGTTGTGATGATAACGAGTTTTTTATGTTACTCAGTACAATAGAATAACGCTTTTTGATTTAATGAAAAACTGTTATTTTATGCCTTATTAATGAATGGATGTTCAATTCAATTCAGTTTTATTTATGCAGTGCTTTTAGCAATGATAATTGTCGCAAAGCAGATTTACATAATCCAAACATTATGAAAATAAGTTTGAGGAAATATGTATAAATTAGAGTAACCCAGATGAAGAAGCACAGGGTGATGGTGGCAAGAAAAAAACTCCCTGAGATGACAATAGGAAGGAACCATGAGAGGAAATAGACACAAAAAAGAACCCATTCTCAATTGATTGTTTATAGTGCAATAATGTAAGTGAGAAAAGCATGCATTCCACAACAATAATTGTAACTATAAATGAATCAAAATTATGATGTAACACTACATTCGGAATGTGCTACTTTAGGTGTTCACTATTTAATAGTGTGTATATTAAAAGCTTGAGTTAACACTATAAACTGTCTCTAACTTTAACATTGATTATTTTAGTCTTGGTCAACTCCACACACTCCCACACCCCTTCCTCCAGGTTTCTTGAGGGGTGCCGTCTTGTATTCATTTACACCTTATCTGTTTTTCACAAGCTCTCCTCTGTTTTCAATGCGAATAATGGTGCTTTCTGGAGAAACGGCGCTCAACACCATTCCTCATTCACCAGCTTTTGTACCTCGCCATTTAAAGAAGCTGTCAAGCCCTGGCTGCACTTGGCAGGGAAAAGGGCCAAATTCTGCAGTGCCTCAGGAATGACAAAAAGGAAACTTTCCCCCCTTTTTTGTCTCCCACTTTTCCCCTTCCTCTCTCTCTCTTCCTCTCTCACTGGTTTGCCTGCCATTATATGGGCCTCAGAAGGAGAGTTTTAGCAACATGTAATTTACTCTAGATTTTTTTCTCTCCGTACTGTAAAGTGGCTTTAGTGATGGTAATTTCTGCCTTTTGTAGGTGCGGAAAGATAACCATCAATCAGTTGTCAATTGGTCAATTGCAGAAGTGATGAAAAGGAAAGGATGGAACAATCCTCTCTCTCTCTGTGGTTACCTAGAGGAGGGAGGGAATGAGGGCAAACACGGAGGCTGGAGTGGGAACAGTGGAAGGGATCCAGAGCACAGGTGGGATAATTTTTTTTATGGAACTTAGACTTATCAGTTCAGTATAGTGATGTAGCTGAGGTAATAGATTCCATTATTATTATTATTATTATTATTATTATTATTTCCCAAAACTTGAAATTGGAAACATTTTAATGATAGCTTTGTACATGTTTTCCGATATGAATTTATCTTGTATTGTGCAACATTTCAAAAACACTCCCTTATCTCACTCAATACAACTAGAAGTGCTTCCACAAGATGTGTGCTCCTGAATTTCTTGGGTACCCTAAGTGTAAAAAAAAAACCTATATTGTGTCCTGCTAGGATATGAAAGCAGCCCTCCTTTCATCCCTCCCTGTCGTCATATATTGATTTCCTTCACCGCAGCAAAAAAAGCGGAGGATTACAGGGCCTCGTCCTTGTGAAGAAGAAGGGAAGGTGATATGATCGGCATGTAATCCGCTCCGTGCTTTCCAGGCTGCCGTATTGTCTATTCTGTTCGGCTATGTGAAAAATGTTGAATATCAACAATGGGTTTCAGTGCCGTATTGTTGAGTTTTGTATGAACTAATCTTGCTTCAGTCACAAAAAAAGAAAAGAAAAGAAAGACCTACGGCTTGGACAAAAAAGTCTATAGCCTAGTGCATTCCCAGCTCCCTGTACACTCAGTCACAGACAGGCAGAGCGAGGAAACGTTAGTGCTGGTGCTCGGGCTCTCCTCTGGTTCTCCTTTGGCTATCTTTTCTGATACTTGGATGTGTGTGTGTGTGTGTGTGCACATTTACGGTTAGGCCTTGAGAGAGAAATCAGCAGCTGGAAAGGTAAGCAAACTTACTAACTGTGATAAAGATTAAGGGAGATTTCTTGCTGTCTCTGTTAGTGAGAGTCTGTCTCTCTGTCAGTCAATCCATCAGTCTGTCTGTCTGTCTGACCTCCCACTTTGGCCTACAGTGTGTGTGTGTGTGTGTGTGTGTGTGTGTGTGTGTGGTCAGCCTTCAAGGCCCATGCAGGTTGTTTTGATATGGCTGAACTGAAGTGTGTCCTTTGAGTTGCAGCAAGTCCAGGCACTTTTAAACACGTGTGTGTGTGTGTGTGTGTGTGTGGGTGGGTGGGTGTAAGCACCTGGAAACACACACATCTCCACACACATCTCCTCCATGCTGGTACCTCTATTCCTCTTCTGAGTCGCAGGTGCTCGGTATGTCCAGACCACAAAAAAGGCAAATTACATCGTCGAAAAAAGTGTGCACACTAATTAAAAGAAGGCTCTCGAGTTGTTTTGTCTTGATGGCGCACGCCTGTGTGAGTGCGTGCGTGGTGTGTGTGTATGTGTGTGTGGTGTTCGTGTGTGAACATTTCTGAACTGTAGTGCAGCGGAAAGAAGGAGGCGGGATGAGGGTGGACTGTTCTCCGATCTTTGAGTGGTGATGGTGAAGTTTGTGCTTTAAAGAGATTTTTGGTGTGTGTGTCACCGTAAGTGTGAGATTTTGATACAGTCAATAAAAATGCTGGCATTTCATTGCTCAGCACACATATGGCAGGTGCAAATTAATGCAAAAAGGATAAAAGTATGTATGTGTATGTATGTGTGTGTGTGTATGTGTGTGTAGTGCTATGATAGTCAATATATGAATTATAGCTGTTAAGAAACAAACTGTAAAGCAATGTTTAGAATTTTTCATGATGTATGTGACATTACTGCTCTCAGTGGATCAAAGCAAATGCAATGGTCGATTTATTAGAATTTTTAATAAATCAAAGTTTTACTTTGCTTTGTGTGTTTGAGATCTACTGTGTTTTTCTGTATCTGTGTGTGCATGTGTGTGTGTTTGTTTACACGTACATTAAGGAATTTGGCAGACACTCTTATCAAGAGTGACTTAGAAAAGTACGCAAGTTTCTGTCATTGGATAGATCCTTATACTGGGTTACTAGGTTACTAGAAACTACACATATTTAGTTCTAAATAGCCTAAACTGGATTAAAACCTGAAGAAGTCAAAGGAACTTTTAAAATCTAAAATTTGCACAAGGATCCCCTCGCACACTTCTTTCTTTGTACCTGCTTGTGATATTTTTTTTATCAATATTTTCAAAATACCTGACTGCTCTGCCAATTAAAAGTAAAAACCTCTCAAGATGTTTTTCTTCCAGTCTTGATAGACTCCTCTAGTCTCAACCAGGTGCTCTGAGAAACGTTTTTAGCAACACAGCCCAAAAGAATAGCGGTGCGGCTGTTTGTATCTGCGTTTTTTCTATATGATGTGTTCTGTATGAATAATGCATCTACGTTCATTTATATCCTTGGCCAGATCCAGGATTGCACTTCAAGATTGCATCCTAACCCCACTTCCCCTCTTTTGCCACTACTACAACTACTACTACTACTACTACACACACATTTTCTCAAATCATCGCTGCTCTGTGGCCTTGGCCTGGCGCGATCCAGTCTTGAGCTCCTCGGCCATCATTGTCGCTCAATTATAGGGTGGAAGTGAAGTAGAAAATCTGGTAGCAATCTAGCAATTAGTACAAAAAGGGTCTCCAGTGTGGATGAAGAAATGACGGATGACGGAGAGGCCACAGGCTAGAAAGAACGAGGTGAAAAAAAAAGGAAAAGCCCTCCCTGATTGGGCATGGACAGTGCAGTTTAGTGCTGCATGGATTCATCGTAAAGCCACGCGAGCCAGAGGGAGCTCCTTTTCTTCCAGATCCTTTTGTGCCTCCTTGTCGTTGTATTTCTTTTCCCTTTTTTTCAGCCATTACGTGCACTCAGAGAGAGGCAGCAACAAAAGCATAAGTTCTGGGCAGCATAAGGAAGTCTGTAATAATAATAAAAATAAAAAAAGCCCAGGAATGTTAATGCAATGAAGGACAGTGAGTGCATGAGACCTTTATGTCAAGGAAAACAGCATCCGGTTTGGATGCCTGGTTTTAGAGCGAGACATTAACTAGCAGAAAAACACACTCAAAGCTTACTAGATGATTCAAATCTTTATTTTTTCTTTAAATAAAAGCACTGTGTATACAAAATGTATTTTTAAATCGCATCTCTTTCTCACAGTTTTATAGTATCCCTACACTGAAGAAGTCCTATAAAAATATATATAATAAATCCTTTATTATGGATGGAAATAGTTTTGCGCTATATATAGCTCTGTGTGTGTGTGTGTGTGTGTGTGTGTGTGTGTGTGTGTGTGTGTGTGTGTGTGTGTGTGTTTTTTGTAGTTCTGCAGGAATTTCTTTGTGATGTCTTCATTCAGATAGGAAACTTGGTCAGTAATTAGCACTCTCTCAGACAAATGGTGAGTCTGTTGTACTACACTTTTTATGTTTAAATGCAAGAACTATTAAGCAAAGCACAAAAATTCCCTTCCCTCTGAATCGTTGAATTAATGCCAACCAATACACAAATTGGAGTTTAGCCCCTCCCACTTATATTTTAATCAGATTTGCACAATATAACGTGTGACCCATACTGCAACAACTAGTACTAGGACTGTTTTAAAAGATGAGTGTTGAAATACTCAGCAAAGTTTTACCCCCACTAAACTTTTTTCAATGTATAAAATATTGACCCATATGATCACCAGATGTAAAACAATCTTTGTGAGGATGGAGCTTAGTGTATTGAACAGCTTTGACTTATGATTGGTTGCACAGTTTACACATGGAAATTGAGGTGTTAAGTTCAAGTTCAATCGTGTGTCTAATTGAGTGCACATTTGAAGTGAATATTTGATTCTTTACAAAGCATGGCTGCCAATTAGATTTCAGCAGATATATGATCCAGAGCTGGTGTCACAACAACTGATCAGGATCTTCACAATGTTTTAATAAAAATGATATTAAATATTTACTTTTAATAAATATATGGGGAGTATAAACCCATGCAAAGTATAATTATGTTAAGTGTATATACTATCATATAATGCCATTCTATCATTATATTCATAGCATTATTACAATACTACAGTACATGCGGATTGCTCTGCTGTGATTGGCTGGGCACACTTGCTCCAGTTTAGTCCCATAGTAATCATGCATTGATCTCTTTTATTAGAACAGAATGCAGTGTTAGATACTATCTAAGCCTTATATACACACAAACTCTCTCTCTCTCTCTCTCTCTCT
>JAQMYG010000007.1:15588623-15602369 GCA_030014215.1 Clariallabes teugelsi
CACACACACACACACACACACACACACACACACACACACACACACACACACACACACACACACACACACAGTCACAGAGCCATTCCAGAGTCCAGTGTTGACCAGCAGGGGACATAGAGAGATGGGATTAGCGAGAAAATCACATACCCGGTTAATTAAACAACAATGCCCTTATTATTGCATGGCTTCTGGATCCAAATTTGAGAGCAACACACTCCAGAGTTCCTAAAGCATTTATATAACCAGCTTTGATGTATTATGATCTGGCTATTATATGGATGGTGGTCAAGAGAAGAATGTTGGTAAATATTTCTTTGTAATGTGTCAAATAATAATAATAATAATAATAATAATAATAATTATGATAATAATAATAATAATAATAATAATAATAATAATAATAAAAACTCTAATGAGGTGTAAGGTATGTCAAAATGTACAGAATGCTGTAGTGTAAAGAAAGTTTGAAACGTATATAATACTGAAGCATACTCAGTATTTCACAAAAGTTTCTGGAATAGTGAAGTAGGTGAAATATTATAGTATACATTATAGAGAATTCAACAGAATACCGATGTGTCTGGCACATTGAAGTGTAAAAGAACACTAATGTGTGTGAAATAAAGCAGATGGATTATCACAGTGTATGGACAACAGAAGTCCACTGCAGGGCACTATATACACACACGTATTCACACATTCATTATTTGAGTGATCAAGGCTCTGCCCTCATGTATATGGATGCTTTTGAAAACAATTTTTGTTTCTATCTGTTTTGGTCTACACCGAAAACAGTGTTTTTATTTTTCCTAGTGTTCAGTATACACCTCTTGACATTATCCTCAAGGTGTTAGTATAACGAGAAAAAACGCAGAGATAAAAACTTGTTTAAAAAACAGTTGCACAAATGTGAACTGTAAGAGTTAACAGTATTGGAGGTTTTATAGTGTGTGTGTGTGTGTGTGTGTGTGTGTGTGTGTGTGTGTGTGTGTTGGAGTGGGATTGTAGGGATTCCTGCTCTCCCTTTCTCTCTCCAGGGAGTCTACAGGACCGTTTTTGTCCCCGGGGTATGACGAGCACTTTACACTTGCTGTGTGTTCCCATATAACGGGGGTCAACAACAGTTGTTTAATTTCGCTCCCCCACAGGGGGAAACAAGCGACTGCAGGGCACTTGCTCATCACAAAGAGCCTAACTGTCAGCCAAATCAAGATGCATGAACTTGATTCACAACGTGACACAAATCTGGAGAAGCTCACATGGGTCACATCGTTCCCAGACTGAGAGAGAGTGAAAGGGATCTCTATGCAGTATGTGTTTATTAAAGCTGTAATGCATCAATTTAGACATGATAGATTGATCAAGAGACCTTTCGAAAATACGTTTGATGGAGGCCAGTGACAGCTGAACTTCTGTCATAAAAATTTTATGGCTAGCCGCGGCTGCTTCGATGAATGTCTCGAGCTTGCCCCAAAGGCTATTTAGGCTAAGTCACGAATGCTAGTAGTGTTATAAGACCTTCCCAGAAGCTGATGTTTATTCCATTCATCTTGAGTGTTAACTTACATATATTGTTTCTTGATGAGTAAGATATTCCCATGTGTGCTGGTTTATGTACTTGAGAAACTCCTAATATTCTGGAATTTTCAAACACAATATAGTTTGCACAGAATGGGGTGAAAACAACAATGACAACAACAACAACAAAAAATTAATGTTAATGGAGGCTCTCCCAGCTAAACCACCTTGGATGAAAGTGATCAGAAGAGAATGACCAGACTGGATCCAGTACACACCTCAAAACTGAGGTGGATGAGCAAAAGCAGAAGAAGACCACATCAATTCCATCCAAGAACAAGAATCTCGTACTATCCTGGTCACAGATTTTTCTAAACTGGACTGCTGAAGATTAATGAAAACATCACCAACACCTTGGGTTTTGATGAGAATGTGCCCATGATAGCCTAAGATTTCAGTTCCCGGCTTACAGGAGTGTAACCTGATGTGATCCTTTAGGGTTGTAGCCCATCTGCCTTTTGCTGTACTGTTTGTAATGAGATGCTTTTCTGCTCAATGTGGTTGTAAAGAGTGATTATTGGAGTTGCTCTATAATTTCTGTCAGTGTACACATTTAGCTCAGACTACTCTGGTCATTCTCCACAGATCTCCCACATCATTCGAAATAAACTCTTCGTAAATGTCGCATGAACTCGTCTGGTACCAACAACCATGCTTTGGTTAAAAACTGAGATCGAACTTTTTCCTGACTCTCATGCTTAATGTGGACATTACTTGAAGCTCTAGACCTGTATCTGTATCATTGTTCTGCTGCTACATACTGACTGATGAGATAACTGCATGAATGAGCATGAAAGTGGACTCCATTTGTGTGTGTGTGAATATTAGTTGTTAATTTACATTTATAATTCATTTACATGCTCAGCTTTGTACAGCTACGTAACCTTTATACATGTTTTTATTTGAGCCAATAAATTGGATTTGTTGCTTTATTGTTTATACCAATCTTGCATAGAATTGAGAGAACGTTGATCTGTCAAAAAATCTAAGGCTTGTGGCGGCCATATTGGTTTTGTGTAGGCATTACAAGAGTTTTTCACCCTTTTCCCCCCAGAAGCCTCTTCATGATTCTGTCTGATGATAAGTGAAGCCACCGCTGTGCTCAGAGGGGAAAATGAGTGCCATTACCTGGACAAAAACACTGTCATTTGGGTAAAGAATGAGAGACGGCAAGGTGAACACGATACTGAGCGTGATATTACCAAAAAAGGAGGAGGAAGGGTTTGATGCAATTTGTGAGAGCTAGCAAGTGCTCTGTGTAATCACAGAAGGTGTGAGATCATCTGACTTGTTTGGAACTTAAAGAAATGTCAGAATGCTAGAGCCCAGTGTGTAAAAACTATTTTGTTAATGCAGAGCATGTCAGGAAATATCAAGTATTAAAGATTTTAAATGACAAATACATTCTAACAACTGAAATGTCATTATATATTATTACATTTACAAATCAGTATATAACATTAGATCATGTAATCAAATTAAATTTGAAATATTAAAATTGAAATATTAAAAAGATCTTTTAAAACCATACTTTATTTTTGAACACATTCATCGCTTTTAAAATATTTGAAAATATTCCATGTTACAAGTCACATGTTTAAAGGAAGTTGCATCATATTGTAGGAATTTGCTATATTTCTTCCATCACAGGAAGAAGAAAATACAGCTCTCTTTCCTGAGTTATAAATTATTTATTGGAAAAATCCTTTTTATGTAAGTGATTAGAATGTCCATAATGTCAAAGAGCAAATTACAGCTTATAAGCAGTAAAATGAAACGGATCAACATTTTTTTTCCACCTTTAAATGCATTAATTTATCTTATATTAAATATTTCAAAGTATCAGAAAATCTTTGAAGACATATTTCAAAATAATTACTTTTCAAGAATTCTTCAAGGGCTAAATGGTACTCAAATCATTGCCTCATCCTTATACTGCACAAGACCTGATACCAAATCCTTAAAACACTTCTTACCATTGCGCAAAGACATCCTAGTTTTCCTTTTTTTTAAGTGACAAAGATGCTAAAACATTTGGTGTTGCCTCGAAGTCTCAGATTTCACCCCAATTTCCTCCCCATATTGAAAGAAAAAGTGAATTAATTGAAGCGCTTGTCTAAATTGGTGCCGTGTCGATTGGCTCATTGAGGCCGGTTCTGAATGACAGGAAGCGTTTTTGCACTTGATGTTTGTTTAAAAAAAAGGGGGCGAAGGCTCGCGAGATCCAGCTGAATCTCCAAATCAGCGTGAATCTCCACATCTGCCATCTTGAGGGTTAAAGGACACAGATGGCCGACTCACTGGCACACACCCAAAGCCCCGGTGTGTATGTATGCGTGGGTGTGTGTGCGAATGCGGATGCCAGGATGTGAAGAGAGGGAGACAAAAAAAAAATCTCATTTTCTCCCCACCGTTAAAAACGTTCTCAGGTCTGCCTGACACCAGATGTTCCTCGAACGATGCTGAGTGACATCTTGTGTTGTCGCAATCTTGGTTTTTAATCACTCTCATTTATCCAAATGGGGCTCCAATAGACGCTGTGAATAGGAAATTAGCCGTCTGTGCTAACGCTGGTGGCAGGCTAAATCGTTTTAAGGCCGCACATAAATGAAGGAAAAACTGAGAAAGTGTGATGAGGGTTTGATCGTGGAAGCTATGGAGAGATCGGAGGTGCTAATCGCATCGCTAAGTCTGTTTGTTGCAGAGTTTTGACTTTAGAAGTGAAGAAGCTCATGGCTAATATTAATAAAACTCATTTTGCAAATTTATCGTTCGTTCTCTTTGGCTTTTTGCCTCTTCACAGTAAATGATATACCTCATGCTGCTGTCTTTTTGTATTAGTTTTATCCCTTCCTTTCAGGCAATTGCTCTTTTCTGTTGCAATTGCCACTGATCCTCAGCACTGATAATATTAAGTGGCGATTTCAGCATCATATTGCTGCTAAAATGGCTTTTAAACCACTAACACGTATGAATATGTAAATTTAGTTTGAACGAATATGAAACTAATCCCGACGGGGAATCTTTAACTTGAAAATTCACATCAGAGTTTCCATATTTAGTGTCTCTTTCGCTCTCAGATCAATTTGAATATGACAAAATTAGATTTTCTCTCAGATCTTAGATCTTCACTTGCCTAAAAAAACACTTTTTAAAAAGCAAAAATTTGTGCAAAGAATTATCATCCACAAATCAAGTACCATACTACACAGAAAAGGAAAATTTTACATACCCACAAGTAAAACACAAAATAAACACACACACACACACACACACACATGGTCTACACACACATATGCATATATTTTCATCTCAATGATTCAAAACAAATCAGAGGCTAATAAGTCAAATAACAGTTTATTCTTATATAACCAATTATTGACTATTGTCTCAAATAAAGGAGATTAAGTCCCATTTTCAGGGTCACATGATCTCCACAGGTATGTTTTAGTGAAGTGCTGCTTGACAGATAATTCTCTTCTCAGCAAATGATCAAAAATTTAATTAGCAATATAAATGCCGTAAGGAGGCGCAGCACATTTTGTAGACATTATGTCTTGCTATCTTTCCAGAAATTAGTCTTTTAAAATGAAATTGCTGTATTAAAAATATTTTTCATTTGATCACTGAATTAATTTTTTTCATTCTGTTTTTTTCCCGCCATTCATTGACATAGGTGATTGGTTCTTAATTACTACAACGGCCTCGGCCCATTCTCTCTTATTAATTCGTGTTTTCTGGCGCAGTCCCAAAAGGCAGCCTTGCCCTATATCTCCTAATTACTTCTGTAATTGAATTTGCTCACTGTGTTTCTCGGGTAGCTTTTTTTTAAACGGTGCTGTTTGTTCCTGCACTTATTGTGTCTTTGTACGTCAGCCCCCTACAGACGGAAACACGCCAACCTGCTCGTCTCTCATTAATTTTCCAGAGCATGCATCTCTACCTTTTTTGTTAATTTCTTTATTTCTTTATTTATTTGATATTACCTGCAGCTCTTGAGCCGCAGCAAGGCCGAATCAGAGGAGGAAATTAATTAATTGTGATTGCTGAAACAATTATTCTCGGCCCTCTGGCTCTTACTGTCATTTCCTTGAGCTGTCGCAGATTTGAGAAGTACGAACTGAAGTGCCATCACAGATAATGCATCTGAAGAGACTGACATTTGTCTATTTATTTTTTTAAAGAAAATTGTTTAATTCCATATACATGCAACAACAACAACAAAAAAAAGATTTGAAAGTGAGCTGTAAACAAGATGATTTTAAGATTTCCCACATCACTGGTTGCCTCTCCAATCCTTGGATTTAATGGAGTAATTGAATGTCTTGTGTGTCGCTTTGGAGGTCGGATGAAGCCTCTGGACTGTATTGTTGCTTATGTCAGAGGCCATTATCCATCCATGCACTCTTCACTCACTTCAGCAGTGTGTCTATGTATGTGTGTGGGGATATCTTTTTTAAAAAAAGGAAAAGTTTCCCCCCTTATTGATTTATTTTCGTTTCCTGCTCACTCCTATCTCCCTTCCTTTTGTCTCCTTATCGTCTCTTCAGGTTATTATGTGTAAAGTATTGACAGGGGCAGGAGGCGCGTGGTCGATGGAGAGCTAATGCATCCGTAATCCCGCTTTTGTCACACAGGAACGTTTCACGATGAGGAACGAGAAGTGCAAAGCTGTTGATCCTGTTTTTTTTTATTTTTTTTATTTTGTGCCATGGCCCATCCATCAATCAAAGCTTGGCCCATCTGAGCAGTTGAATGACATGCCGACTGGGCTGAGGAAATTTGATAACGGCCCACATTGTCACATGGCCCTCCTTTTTTTCCTGATAAGAAATACATTCGACTGAAGCCGATAAGGAGGCTAAAGCCTCGAGGAGAGCCAACAGCGACACACATGCCATCAGACAGGAGGTCTCTTCTTTCACTCTTCTTCTTGTTCTTCTTCCTCTTCCTCTTCCTCTTCAAGGGTTGGGTGTAAATGATAGCATTGGCTAAAAAAAAACCATAAATAAATAAAATACGCAGATTCGAAAGGATGCAAGAGAAACAGGATAATTGCATAAGATAATGAAGAATCCCTTGTGCTTTGAGAGCAAACAAGTGCAGAATATAGAAACAAGTATAGAGTGTAATGTGTTTTCCTAATAAGTTTATAACATGCAGAAGCTTTTGCCATTTACATCACGCAAGATTAGCAGATGAAGTTTCCTTCTTTATCTGCTAATACCTGTTATACCCTGTGCTTAAAAATCTGCCACATATAAACATAATAAAGAATTCATAACTAAGACAATTATTTCCCGAAATATCTATCTATCTATCTATCTATCTATCTATCTATCTATCTATCTATCTATCTATCTATATCCACTTTGATTTTGAGAAAAAGACCTTTCGTCTTTACAGTTGTCTTTACAGTTGTCTGTTTCAGTGAACAATGAAAAACAAACAACCAAACAAACAAACAAACAGACAAACAAACAAACAAACAAACAAACAAACAAACAAAAAACCTAAACTCTACACCTTAGCAGATGGACAATGGAAAAAAAGAAATCTTTTCAAGGTCAGAATATTATAAAAGAAACTTAGAAAAAAACTTAAATGATCATGTAATATATGGAATATGTTGAAACAATGTTTTAATGATATAAAACAATTGGTGTCCCACAAGGGGTTATTTTGGGTCCTAGCATATTTATATTATTATTGTTTTTAATTTTTATTTATAAAACTGAGTAATTCCATTATTGAGGTGCTATTTAACCCAAAGATGGTTACGTTAAACATTAACGTTGAATCTTTTCTCACTGAATCAAAGTAAACTTTAATTGAAGCATCCATGAAGGTGTATTTGTTTTTGTACTTTTTATCACAAAAAATATAAGGTCTAAACTTTTCTTTCCTGAAGATGGTGAAAAAAAACGTAAAATTGTAGTTTTACCTGTAGAGTGTCCTTCCATAATGTTTAATAAACATCTAGTAGAAAACAGCTAGTACAAAACTTTTAAATCCAATAATGTGGAATGTGTACTTCACAAGTCCCAGTGAATGAACTGCTACTATACAAACATCTGATTTATGTTTTAGAAAATTAATGCAGTCTTTGAGAATTCTCTGGCGCTGTGCTATAGCTAATGTTATCAGTTTACGAAAAAAGAAAAGTGACACTCAACTCACGTAAACATAATTTTCAATGATTTTTTTTTTCCAAGACATATTCTTTCAGAAAATAATGGATGGCCTCGGACAACCCGATCTTCAGAAAAGAGAGGCCGCTGACCTATAAAAAAGATTTTTAGAGCAAAGCTGTATAAAGGAACAAAATTACCAGAGGGCAAGAAAATGGACATCATCGTGACCCATACATTAACACACCGTATGATTAAGTGTGTGTGTGTGTTTTTTTGTGCCTGTAATGACTAGAGGCTAAAAAAGTCCAAAAAGGGAGGAGAGAAAAAAAATCAATGCAAGAGTGCTGAAGATTAGATTGACAAATTACACACACTCGGGCTGCTTCATTGTACAGTACGGCCTCGTAAGCCACAAGATGGAGCGTATGGACTCCAAGATCATTTTTATTGATTTTGTGTGTGTGTCATGTGTGTGTGAGACAGCACTTTCGACTGTCTCTTCAACAATTTTTGGTCAGAGATGTCTTAGTGTGATTGTTCTTCACTCCAGCATGGGGTCATTTCATCTATAGTCAAATCTTGATGAGAAAAAGAAAGATTTCTTTCAAACCTTTTCTAATCAAATTCAACTGGTGCCAGAATTTCAGCCTGGTAAAACAGTTAGAAGTGAACATATATTTTTATAATTAACCTGTAACATTTGAAGTTGGAAAGATTATTTAAATAACCACATAAAGCAGGGAATGTGTTGATGAAATGTTTTGCAGATTAAACAAAAGGTGCCTCACAGGGATTTATTTTAGGAATTTATCATATTTTCACATATTTGCTATTTTCTGTTAATAACCGTGTAATCCAAGACAAAGGTGATGTTTAGCTTTTAAATATTAAAGTCTAGATTTTTTTCTAAGAAGCTAAATGTTGCTTTTAAATCACTAACCAAAAAAGTATGTAAAAGAATATATATATAAATCAACATGCAAATGGCATTACAGATGGTAAAATGGGAAAAAAATATTGCAGCAAATTAAAAAGTTTTTTATTTTTTTCCTGTTTTCTATCAGCTGTCAAACTTTGAAAAGCAGAACCTTGAGCCATGAGGGACCTAACAATGACTGAGAAACAAAACCAAACTGATCCTTGTTTTCCAAGATGGTCATCTGTATAAATAACAACAACGCATTCAGATAGATGGTGAAGTTTAATTCATGTTCAGTTCATCAGTGAAGAATGCACATGGTACTGTATGAAGCAGACTTTGGGTGACTTACACTTAAAAATTGCTGATGATCTTCGTGATATCTTCAAACATCTTTAAATTTAGTCACATTCAATATTTTTATATCACAATATGTGGGACGTTTTTAGGTGATCATTTGTTAATTTGTGCTGTATTTTTTTATGTATTTAATTTTTGTGAGAAGGTGGTGGTTGTTTGCTACTCTGATGTCACAGCAGAAAAGTATTTTTGATATTGTAAATTATTGTTAAAGCTCGCTTTTGACAGAGTTTAATAAAATAATAATGATTCATTTTAATACAAATGAATGATCTCAAACTACTCAACATTTGTAAATGATATTCATCATATTAATTCATAATTCAGTGTAGAAGTAATTAAGATATTGGAGAAATTGTTGGACTCAGTTGCCCAGAATGCAATGCAGCTATAAGCCTTAACTAAGCTAATTTGAGTACACAATGGTAAAATGGGGAAAATAATTACAGATTTGGTTTACAAAACTGGGCCGAATTTCATCCCAACTGGTTTTGGTGTGTTGTGCAGTGTCAGAAGGGTTCCATTGCCCAAATAATCATCTGAACATCTAAAGATTTTTTCGCCTGGATGATCGCCTGAGATTTTGATTGGCAACGCGCCTGCACACATACAGTACCTCCAATTCTCACAGACATACTGTACTCTCAATTTCTATACCAAACTTCTTCTATACTTTTTTTAAACAATGTAAAATCGCTAAGAGTAACTCAGTTTTTCCTCTTGTATGATGCAAACGTCAAGGATATTATATTTGAGTAGACCTGTGTAGGCCGAGTAACATGTGGTGTGGGTTAGCCACATTGGCTAATTCCCACTGCACCACTGTAAGCAGGTAGTCACATAGAACTGAGCAATGAAAGAATCACATGTTAATTGTAAAAATATGTGTTAATGTTGTGGTTTGTCTGTGTGCATACATTTTATAAGTAGCTTCTGTAGATCATTTCTGAGTAAACTGTGAAAACTGTATGTGTGAGTGTGTGTGTGTGTCTGGGTTATTAGTGGTGATCCATCAGCACGGCTTGTTTGAGGCGAGTGTGTCGGGTGATAAGAGGCGTCTGATTCTATTAGCATGAATCAGTGTATCGGAGTAACACAGCGGCATTAAACGGAGCAGATGTTAACAGTGGGAGGTGAAGGAACTGGCAGCCTGAGGGTGTTTGCCTCACACACACACACACACACACACACACACACACACACACACACACACACACACGCTTGCACACAAATACAGGGAGAGCAGATGTTGCAAACTGTTGCATGCACTTGTCATCTGTGTGTGTGTGTGTGTGTGTGTGTGTTGGGTTGGGTTGGGTTGGGTTTTACAATGCCAGTTAAAGAAGTGTGAACTAGATAGCTTGTTCCCATGGAGGCCCCGTCGTTTAGCGAGTGTTTCCTTAACTCTGGCTCTCTTTGCATTTCACACATCCACACACACACACACACACACACACACACACACACACACACACACACACACACACACACACACACTGAGAAAGTGATGGTTTGTTTTCCCGCGTTTATGAGCTTGTTGTGAAATTCTACAACTAGAGTTTAAACAAGACGGGAAGAAAAGCCCAGGATGCAGAAATGAGAGTCAAGTCACGGCTCGTCCAGACGCTGAGGACGAGACCTCCCTGAAGCTTCCTCACTAGTCATTAGACACTGTGTGTGTGTGTGTGTGTGTGTGTGTGTGTAAAATCAGATTGTACACAACAGACTGTGATATTCAGCACACAGGATAGTACAATTTCGAGAGAATATTATAACTGAATATTATAACTGGTATAAATGCTCATATAGCTAAAACGTTGTGGAATCTTTTAGCTACCAGTTAAAGATTGTGCAAACTACATCTCACACAAAGCATTGCACACTCATCTCAAATGCATAATTTTGTAAAACTACATATGAACTATTTGACTGCAAAAAATTATAAAGGCAACTGTCAGTCTTTTAACTCATTCTGGCATTCAGGAAAACACTTTTTGTAAGCCATTCTGGATAAGAGCGTTTGCCAAATGCCTAAATGTAAATGGTTGTTTAAATGACCTTTATTTTGGAAACTACTACATATAAATTTTTTCAAGCTTTGATCTTACCTACTGTATGTTTGACAAAATGTATCCCCAGGCCAACTGTAACATGAAGAGTTAATTGCATGAATTCTTTCTGTTACATTATTGGTTTAGCGAAACTACCAGCTTGACAAAGTAGCTGTGAATAAAGCAAATAAATTGATGCACTTTTGGAGCAAGTTGAGGCCAAGAACAATGATGGTTACAGTCACTATCATAGAAGTTTCCCCAGTACTCATGGACTTCTATGATATGACAGAGTACTCAGCTATTAAAGTGGGAGTGAATATTGATTTTTGAATGGTTTTTATTTATCTACAACTATTGATCTACAATTATCTTTGCAGTTAAAGTTTTTTATTGTGCAAGTTTTTTCCTTGTTTCAGTTTATTGTTATTATTTTATAAAAACTGAAAGACCATATTATTTTTATTGATACTAAATTGTTTAAGTTACATCGCCAGAAACACAATTACAGAATAATTTATTTATTTAGATAAAACTGGGAAGTGGAGTTATAGTGTTTTGCTAAATCACATACAAGCAAAACATTTTACATTCTATACATACATAGTATAGTGCTTTTTAACTCCTTTGTGACTCTAACAAACCATGCACAAAATTTCAGTTTGGAATACCTACCAAAATTCTCTCCACCTTTAGTTTCTGCGCATTGATTGTTTTTCTATCCGTGAGAGTGTGCTCTTTATTTTCCTGGATTTCCCTCATTTGAGGAGAAAAATGAGAGAGCTATATTGATCTTGCTCACTGGCCGACCATCAAAACAAAACATCCACCTCAGAGGACAGAAACCCTGACTGAGTGAGTCTGTGTACACATGCGTGTGTGTGTGTGTGTCTGTGTACCTATGCAGGTGCTTACAGGACATCCATTTAAGATTTGATAGGAACAAAAACAGGAATTGAGGTTAAAATTCCCAGTGCATCTTAGATGTTTTCTTTTTAAACATCTTTAGTGACATTCAAGTGCAGAAATGTAGATGCTTCATGTCATAGTGAAAATCTAAAACTTTTTCTGCAATGTAATGTTCAATGTGCAGATTTTTTACTTTGTTGGCTGCTAATGTGTTTTACAAATAAATACTGTTAAATAACTTTGATTCTGCGGAAATTGAGAAATATAGTAAGCGTGTTTTGTATTGAATAAAAACAATGTCAGCATGAGATCATCAGATCCAGATGATAGATGTAGAGATGAGGCATGCGCTGGATGGAGATGATACGTAATGTATCCCCGTGTCTCCAGGGACTAAAAGGTATCATCCTGTGATGCGTTGGGATTCTCAGTCTCGTCAGGAAAAATGACTCTCCACACTTAATTACAGGGGAATGAGTTTCTCTTTGTGATAGGCTAAGCTCGCAGTAATCCCAAACAAAGAGGCCTGGCTGTGCGGGATGTAGGATTTACGGCCGGGATTACAGTCTGTCAGATAATGATGTGCAGTCAGCAGAAGCAAAGCTTTATTTGAATTCAAATTGGCCGGTAAACAAAAACCCAAAGCCCATCGGTATGTCTGACGAGAGGAAGAAGATGGCGATGATTTGTCCAGTG
Organism: Clariallabes teugelsi; assembly: GCA_030014215.1. NCBI lineage: Eukaryota > Metazoa > Chordata > Actinopteri > Siluriformes > Clariidae > Clariallabes > Clariallabes teugelsi. The sequence goes on from JAQMYG010000007.1 coordinate 15,601,271, forward strand.
ATTGTACGTTGGCCATTCTGGCGTTTTTTTTCTATTATTAAACAGAAATTATATTTTTATTATGGCAACTGTTCCTCAAAATGGTAAATTCTGATAAATTTATCTGAATGGAATGAAAATTTATTATATTTTTTCTAGAAGTGGCACAATGCTCCATTTTCTTTTCTGATAACAATGCTGATTCTCAAGTTTATAGTATCAGACAATTTCTGGCTGTTCAACTAAAAACACATAAAAAAGGTTTATTATGATATGTTTAAATAATAATATTAAAATCATGCATTCATGTTGTTGCTGTCTGATATAACATATTTAACTTTGAAAATTGTAAATTATATTTTGAGAAAAAATCTGAACCCTAAATAGAAGTCCAAAAATTTCAAACTTCAAAAATGTTTACTTGGAGTAAATTATGTCAAAGGTGAAGTACCTGTACTTCTCATAGTGTAACATTGAGGTTTTCAGAGCCTTTTTGAATTCTATTTATGCTTACAACTTAATTTCTTTTGGGAATGGTGAAGATGTTATGATTTAGGTACAACCCAGCCATATTCCATAATCTCAAATTTTAACCTTAAAAAGTTAATGTGGGTCCAATTTGAGCAACATGATTCATCTTGCATTAGACAACTAGTTTCTTGCTGATGATTTTAGATAATCTACATAGATTTGTTAAACCAGTATAATTTAGAGCTGCTCCCTAACTTTACTTATATAATAGATAGTGGTTAAATGAAAAGGGTTTTGCACAAAAAATATTAAAACAATTATAGTCTCTCTCTATGTTCAGTGCTTGGAGTTATAACAATTTAAACTTCTGTGTATTTCAACTACAAACTGGAAAACATATCCATATTTGTTTTGTTTTAGCAATAATTTGTATAACATAGATTTACCTCCTCAAAACAATGAACTGTATAGTCAGTGGTATACATTGAACATGTTAAAATGTCTGAATGCACAACCCTGGACATTACCATTCTTTTACTACACGTACAGCTGCTCTTATTGTTCATATATTGTTCATATATTCTTCTTCATATATTTTCTATATTGTTGTACAGTTATTTTATTTTACCTTTAATTTTTATAGTTTATT
>JAQMYG010000007.1:15609863-15630046 GCA_030014215.1 Clariallabes teugelsi
TATGACTCTATATCAAGTGAAGATGAGTCATATTCAATGTTGCATTGCATTCAACAGTTGAATCTGAATGTAAACATATGATTGTACACGTGATGACAAAAGAATCACGTGTAAAAATCATGTGACGTTTAATGAACGTTGTGTAATTATACACACACAAACGTAAATAAACTATGCAGAAACAATACGAGCAAGAAGAGAATCAAGAAAATGAATCATATGGGAAATTAAATACATCATGTGCACACGTGAATGAATCATGTGAAATTAAAGTGTGAATAAAAATGTGTCAAATGCCAAAGAACCACATGTGAGGATAAGTGAATCTAGTTCAAATTGCATGAAAAGAAAATTACATGTTAAAATAAGCGAACCATTAAAACCATGAGAACATGGAAGCCACGCGCGTGAAATTCACAACTGCCTGGACAAATCATATGTCCAAATATCAAGTTCACATGTGGTTAGGTGTTGTTAATGTTAGATTCATTTATTTTTATTCGGATATTGCAGCGTTATTGTATTTTATAATCATATCTTATAATTACAGTGTGCATATTTATTCCTAAAGAATATTTCATTAATCAAAATGATTTACATAAATAAAAGCAAAAACAACAGAAGATAACTGAAAACGGAAAACGTGGAGAAATCTAAAAAATATAAGTGGGCAAAAAGATAAAATAAATAAATAAATACATTTTATCAGAATTTTATCAGAGTCTTCTTTGGCTGCTCTTTGAGAGCCCATTAGCTCAGGGCTGCTTTTGTTGCTCCTTTACAAAAGTGAACAAAAATGGCTTTAGATTTTCTGCTTTTTTTATATTGTGGTTCAGAGACACACAAAGAGACGCGTGTTATTGTATTAGAAATAAAAGAACCATCTGTGCCAGAAAACAATGGCTTCAAATTATCTTTGAATGGCCGCCGAATAAAAAAAGGAAGATAAAGCTTTTATTTCCTTCTCATTATGTTTGGAGAAGAGGGGGTGGCAGTGCTGCTCTAGCTAACTGACTTTTTTGTTGTTCTTGATGCATTCTTGCCCCTTTTTCAGAATGTGTATGGACATAAAACGCCTTTTTCCCGTTGCAGATGCGCGCAGAGAGAATGGGAAAGAGAAAGAGAGAGAAGCGGAGAGAGCGGGCGGCGGGGCGCGGCGTAACCGGGAGAAACGCACCGGAGAGCGGCTACAGCTCACAAGATTCCCCGCTGAAACCAGGGAGGACGCTTAACCGAGTCGGACCTCCGTGCTGACGGTAAAATAACCTTATTGTATATGAGCATAGGCTTCTACACCACTGAATATTCATACAGCCTAATTTACTAATCTAGGCGTTTAAATTATGATACAGACCTGCAAGTGCTTATTTCATTCTGTTTGTGTTGGAGAGTAAGTGTTTTTTTTATGATGTCTAATATTCCACACATTTATGACATTGACATTGTGTAGATAGTAAGAATAATATAATAAATAGCATATGAGTATAATAATAGGCCAATATTTAGATCCTGATTAATAATTCGGCTACTAATTAATAGGATTAATCATTGTGATTTTACAACTTTATTGCTATTGTTAAGTTGTTCTGTCTACCATTATTGCATTATATATTTTTTTTATATCATTTGAAATGACTTCACCTTAAGTAAAATAATGGTAAGAACATTTAATGAGACTGTTATGTTTTATTTTATTAGTTTTTAAGTATCTGATTTACAGGGGAAATAATAGGAAAACAAGTTTCAAGTTTTCCGGAAGTTTCAGTTGGCGCCTGAGGTGTCTGGAGGCGTGGCTTATTTAAATAGATTTAAAATAATTGAACTTCCTGTTTTCAATTAAATACTTACCGCTGCAACGTAGGTAGAGTTTAATGTCTGTAGGATATTTTTTGTCACAAATATAAGCCTTTTTGGATAATATAATTAGATAATATAACATCATAAAATATACTATATAATCTCCCTCAGTGTTATAATGTATTTGGACATTTTCCCATTATTTTATCACTGCTTTTCATTCTTGTGATTTAGCATCACTGTACAGACAACATTATCTTATTTCATTGTATTTTTCCCGCTCTTGAACTGAATTTTTTTTTAAAGTATTTTTCTTCAGTTCTTATGGACAATATTAGAAAAAATAACAAAAAGAATATATATATATATATATATATATATATATATACTTTAAGTATTTTGAAGGTTTCTTCAAATGAATGTTAAATGCTTCATTTATAAATTATGTGATATTCTTGAAACTTATATATTATATATTTTTTATTATTTCATTCATGTCTTCCGCTTACATGTAATGTATAATTATGCAATATATTAAATATAATTAATATAACGACAGAATCGTGCTTTGAATTCGTCACGTTTTACGTTCATCCAGTTTATGAAAACATTTCCCGCTGAGGTTCATCTGCAGTCACCGCGACCCCTAGTGGACATTTGTGTGTTTCTATCGCGCACGCGCGCGCGCGCGCGCACGCACGCACACACACACACACACACACACACAGATAGATAGATAGATAGATAGATAGATCTTTTCTTATTTTGACCTTTGTCATGCACTACATCTTCTGATTATGATTTTTATTTGTTCTTCTGTTAATGAATCAGGTCTCATAATGTGTATGAGTGTATACTCCAAGCTCAGTTGTGTATCAAATATGTATCAAATACAGTATGTGCATTTATAGAATTGCGTGTGTGTGAGGGGGTGAATTAGTAAAACTCCAAATAACAAGAAGATACATTGTAAAAGTGATGCAGTTTCCCTGCTGGGCATCACATCTCCATAAGCAGATTAGGAAAAGCCTGAGTGAGAAGGGGGGGGGGGGGGGGGATTGGACGGTGGACGGTAGACATGCATTATATACATTTAAATCATAATGGTTTTGTGCATTACTGTAGTCTAAAGAATAACAGAGACTAAGACAGATTCACACACACACACACACACACACACACACACACACACACACACACAGATAGGGAAGTCTTATACATGTGTAAAGAAATACTTTAAAAGTGAAGATGCCTTTATGAAACATTTCTATCTTATAAATCTGTGAAATCACGGAAATAAACTAATCTAAAATTATTTTCAGTTATTACCAGTATTTGCCGTGGCAGGTCTGGTTTTAAACATGCATGAGTATATTTCTCTAAGAAAAATAGTATGTTTATTTTTTCCTTCCCTCCAACAATTTTGGGGAATCTGACACAGTTCTTTAGGATGCTTTGCCCAATCACATTGAAAAGTAGTCTATTACATAATATGTTACTTTCTTAACTTACTTATATATATTTTTTTTTTTATAAAACATCTAATCAAAAGTGGTATTGACACATTAAGATGCTTGTAACACATTTTACACTCCTCACAAACTGTGTGTGTGTGTGTGTGTGTGTATGTGTGTGTGTGTTTGTGTGTTTACATACAAATATAGCCTTATAGAGACAATCACACGGCAGCTCATTAGAGGCTTTCAGACAGTTGAAAGAGCAAGTGTAGTACGTTATATAATAAACAGCAATTTTTATTATAAACAGCACATTACGTAACACATTATCAAGTTCAATCCTCCTTCTCCCCTTTAGTAACTATAGCACACACTGAATTTGTTTTTGTGCTAATTGCTTATTCGCGAAAACAGCCAATGTAGATACCAAGAAGGGAAACAAACGTGGATGGAATCACGTGTATATTTTTTCCATTTTTTTTGTAAACCCAGACAGAAGAGGGCGCTGTTGAAGCGTTTTATCAATTAAAAGTTCCTCGCACATGCTGCTCTTAACAATAAGTCTGTTTTGCAAGTCGAAATGTTTACTCTTAAGATTTCCTGAGATTTTCCTCTATGAGTTTGGGTTTTACTGAGACTTACTTCTTTGTCAAGCAGTGCCCATACGTACATACACACGCGCGCGCGCGCACACAAACAACAGTATGATGTTTCCTGATAGATCTTAGTTAATGTTAGATTTATTCCTACAGCTACAAGAAGTGTGTAAAATAGTATTTTTGAGCAAATGTAAGTGCAAAAGTATATTGCTCATTTTAAAAATTTTGTTTATCATCTTGGAGTTTTGGTTTGTTTTGAAAACATTCACTTTCTTCTCTTTTTTCGTTCCTTTTTGATGTAGCGACAGAATCCAAAACAAAAGAAAACCAAACAACAACAACCCCCCAAAAAACCCTGCTTATATTGTGATGATTGACACCATTGTCTATTCAGTCGCATCCAGGCGCACAAAAAACGAAGGCAATACAAGTCAAAACTGAGATAAACAAGTGATCAAATAGATAATAATCCGCATAGCAGTATTAAAAGTAGGTTTTATGTTTATAGCCTGTTGCAGATGTCAGGTACATGCAATGAAGGGATTTCCTTAGCGATAGTATTTTAGGATATTTGTGAGGAAGATTAACTTGAATACTACTTGTTAGAGCTCTTTTTAAAAAGTTTGTATTTTGTAGCAGGGTCATAAATAAGTGTTCACTTAAAACTTTTATTCACGTAAAACATCGAATTATTCGCTTTTGTGGGAACAACTAGATGGCTGTTTTACGAAAACACATGCGTAAATTATCAAACATGTTTAACATAAAATATCCTGGCATCAAAGCAGGTTAATGTCGTCATAATTACAAGTTTTCAGAAGATTTTCACTAAAATCTTTGCCATGATTAAACTCTTTGGCGAGTTAGTGCTGTGTGCGCTTCGATGCCGAGAGGCTGGGTAACCCCGCCCCTTTATGCTAATCAAACCCACCCAGGCGAGCTGTGATTGGCCAGGTGGAAACCCATTTATATTCGCTGTGACAGTCGCTCCATGAATGGTTGTCTATTAACTTGTTCAAAAAGTATCAGGAGTTGTCAAGGCTTGTGGTGTCGGAAGAGGGGAAAACGGAGGAGTTTTGATTTCTTTAAGACTCAGAAAGAAGTTTTGTGAACGCGAGAGGACTTTTTACTGGGAGCAAAAGAGAAAGAAGAGAGTTTTTTTTTTTTTACTCCGAAAAGGGTTGGAACTTTGTTTTTTTGGTTTTATTTTATTTTTACTTTCGTTTGGTCGGTCGAGGAAGAGTTTTCCCCAAAACCGGCGTTTTAAATGTACAACATGATGGAGACCGAGTTGAAACCCAATCCCGGGGGTAATAACACCGGCACCGGGAACACCGGAGGCGGTACACCGGGACAGAAGAACAGTCCAGAACGTGTAAAGAGGCCCATGAACGCGTTCATGGTGTGGTCCCGTGGTCAACGGCGGAAAATGGCACAAGAGAACCCGAAAATGCATAATTCTGAGATCAGTAAGAGGCTGGGGGCTGAGTGGAAGCTGCTGTCCGAATCTGAGAAGCGACCGTTTATCGACGAGGCCAAGAGGCTGCGCGCTCTGCACATGAAGGAACACCCGGACTACAAGTACCGACCGCGGCGGAAGACCAAGACGCTCATGAAGAAGGACAAGTACGCGTTGCCCGGCGGGCTCCTAGCACCGGGCGGCGGCGGCGGCGGAAATCTGGGCGGTAATGGCATGAGCGCCGGCGTGGGTTCGGGCCTCGGCGGCCTCGGCGTCAACCTCGGGGTCAATCAGAGGATGGACGCGTACGCGCACATGAACGGCTGCTGGAGCAACGGAGGCTACGGGATGATGCAGGAACAGCTGGGTTACGCGGCGGCGGCGAGTCCTATGCAGCAACAGCAGCAGCAGCACCACGTCCACCGCTACGACATGAGCGCGTTGCAGCCGTATGGCTCCATGACTAGCGCGCAGACCTACATGAACGGCTCGCCCACCTACAGCATGTCGTCTTACCCGCAGCTCAGCTCCATGGGCTCGTCTGTGAAATCCGAGGCCAGCTCGAGTCCACCCGCCGTCACGTCTGCGTCTCACGTCAGAGCCGCCACAGCGCCCGCACCTGCACACGCACCGCCGCCGCCCTCGTGCCAAACTGGGGACCTGCGGGACATGATCAGCATGTATCTGCCCGGGGCGGAAGTGGCCGAGCAGACGGGCCAGAGCAGACTGCACCTGTCGCAGCACTACCAGAGCGCACCTGTGCACGCCACCACGATTAACGGCACCATCCCGTTATCGCACATGTAAATGAACTACTTTTTTGTTTTTATTTTTTCTATCACACAGAACTCCTCTAGACTGGACTATATTAATTTTATTTTATTATTATTTTTTGTACAGAATGTTTTTTTTCTTGGTGAGGGAAACATGTAAAGGACTCAAGGAAAAAAGAACACAAGCCTTTCTTTCTTTCTTTCTTTCTTTCTTTCTTTCTTTCTTTCTTTCTTTTCTATTTAAAGAAGAAACGGTAGGAACGCCAAGCATTTTTTAAAAATTAAAATCTATGAGATTTTTTTTGGAAATGGAAAATGGGCAGTGTGTGAGTGGGATCGGGAAAAGGGATAATAATCAATCAAATGTTTTATTATTGCAATCAACTTTTGTACAGTATTTATCAAAGAAACATAACAATCAGTTGTAATGTTTGTATAAACTACAGTTAAGAGTTTTTTTAATTAAAAAAAGATAATGACAGAATTGACACTTATCATGCTCAAAACTGTGCAAAAAAAAAAAAAAAAAAAAGAATTCAAGACAAAGTCGAAGTAAAGAGCAGGTCAAAATGTTTCACCTCGAGGGTTAAATAGTACTAAACCATTTTAATTTAGTTTCAGATGAGAAGCGCGTTAATTTATATATTTTTGTTTAATCTCCAACCCTCCATCTGTTAGAGCTATGAAGTTTGTGTTCTTTATTTTCTCATGGTTTTGTAAATTTTCTGTATATTTTACTGTGAGTTTTTATTTTTTATGAAATTTCCGTAGTTGTATTTTAAAGAATTGTGGCCTGTAGGCAAATGCCAAACACGCGACATGTACATATCTGAACTAATAGCGACATAACAGTTAAAATTTGAGTTTTTTTTTTCAATATGCAGTTTGAAATGAATAAATTTTTGAAATTTGGATATTTGAAATTGTTTCGGGTTTTGATTTGATTTCTTCTTTATGTTGTGAAGTTTGGTTTTCTCATCTAATGCCTCTTATATACTTAAACTTACTATTCATTTATGACAGTCATTAAAAAAAAATCAACACTGGCATTTACAAACGAATTACGTATTTGCTGGTTTTACTTATTAGTATAATTTCTTTGTTTACTTTTTAGTTTTTTGAACTTTTGTGAAAAGCTTGATTGCAGCACACTGACAGTAAGTATTTATTTCACTACATCTCTGTTTACGGTCGTGTGTTGGTGCGTGCGCATGTTTGTAAACTGATCACATGTGTTAAAGTTGAGATGGAAACGTAACTTATTTTTCTTACATTATTTATGTTTTCATTTTGTTTAAGGACTTCGAGACTCATTGCAGCGCTTAAAAGTTTTTTCGAAGAATAGAAAATATTGAGGACGCGTGAGACCAGGTAGACGTTCATTTCTTTCATTGAACTGTCTATAATCACGTTAGTATTTAAAACTTGAAAATATATCCATTTAAAATGTGGATTTGATCGGATAAAACAAAATAAGTTTTATTTATCAGATCATTTTTGCACATGCAGAAGACCGGACAAATAATAAGAATAATAACTATCATAATCATAATAATAATACATTTCTAGATTGTCTTTTGAGTGGGTTGATTATGCATCTTTTAAATGGACATTGTTGCATTTCATTCGAGCATGACTTGCATAATAATAATAATAATAATAATAATAATTACTTATATCGACATGAACCTAAACTAAATATTTAGTATTTAAACTACTTAAATATTTTATGTCATTTAAGCATTGTAAACTTTATAATGTGCTAGTATTGTATTAGAAATATCTTATGAAGGTAATAATGATTTTAATGCGTTTAAAAGGTTTGCGTGTTGAATGTTACATTTCGGAGTTTATTTCTTTAAAGTGTGTGTTGCGATGTCGGAAAATCAGAAGAGGATATAAACTGAAGTGCACAACTGATATAAATTCATAACGTTAGAATTTTAAATGATTTTAAAAATGTGAGTGGAGACAATACAGTTTTAATGGTTTTAAGTTTTTAATGTTGAAATCTGAAAGTTTACAGGGTGTACAGTTTACAAATATGCAATATGCAAATTGTAGATATCATATGTATATATTTCTCAAAATATGTGAACTTTCAAAAGTATATATAGTTAATTTGTAATTATTTTTGGTTTATACCTTTTGCCTTTTTTAAGTTAACTTCAAATAATATTGATACTCCTCCTCCTCCTCCTCCTCCTCCTACTACTACTACTACTATTACTACCAATTATTATTATTATTATTATTATTATTATTATTATTATTATTATTATTATTATATGTATTATTATTATTATTATTAGTATTATTAATAGAGTGTATGCTTGTGTCAGTGGTTTTCTCAGAGGATTTAATTTCACACTCAGGGGAGGAAAAGCTCTCTCTCTCTCTCTCTCTCTCTAACACGCGCACACACAAACACACACAAACACCGAGCGCTAAATGAATATTTGACGAGGCTTCTTCTACATGCGCTCGAATGTTAAAGCCGACAATTCATTATTTAACCAAACACCAACAAATCCACCAGAAATTAAAGGATATTAAGGATTTGATGTTAAAGGGGCGTCTTAGAATATACTTTGGTATTTAGTTAAGGTGTTGTTATTGACTTATTATAGACAAAATCCACAAATATCAATAACAATCAATATTAATCCTCGGCGAATCTTCTTCTGAATATTTTCCCTTTTTGCAGCATTTTGTCATTTTCCTCTTTTCTGGTCAGAGAACTACAATATTATTAATTTATAAAAACAACATACTTGATCTTTATGCAAACGTGAAAGCTGTATTTAATTGCATGGTCTCTTGCTTGATGAATAAATACATTTAGTTTTATACTTATAACGGGAGCATTTATACATAGAGTGCGTTTATACATATAAAGGGGTGATATAATATTGGGATGCTAATGTGAGTCCATTTAAAAACAGTTTACATTCTAATTGTGTGCGTGCGTGCGTGCGTGTGTTTGTGTTTTGCAGGTCCCGCTGGAGTCTCGATAAGACCCGGATGCAGAAACGGCGCTGCAGCTAATTTACCTGCAACAGGTGGTGAGCGCGCGCCTTTTACTCAAACTCTTTATCACGGCTTTTATCTAAGCGCTATTTGATACTTGTTTTAAAGAATAAAAAGGACAAGGAAAGCGTTCAGTGTGTCTAGTGTGTGCTTGGTGAGATTTATAAGACTTTGTGATCATGGCTGAAATTTAACAAAAAATTTTTTTAGTATAACGTTTGAAAAGTTGGATGCTGTTAGGGGGCGGAGCATAGCGTCATAGCGTTTTAATATGAATTCATTCCGCCTTTTTTTTTTTTTTTTAAGGATCCTTGTTTTAAGGGGTTATGATGTAAAGGCGGTAATGCTCATGGTCAGTTGTCTAAAAATGTTGCAGGTTGAATTTCTCTAAAACGTAAACAAGAAATCTTTGAAAACCGTGTTTCTTATTTATTTCATCAGACAATGCGTTATTTTACTTATATCGCGGAACTCTGCTTTGTATTAAGATGCGAGAAAACATCATCATCATCATTATTATTATTATTATTTCAATTATATTTTCGTAATATTGTTGTTTGCTGTGTTTGAACAGGAAAAAGGAGGAAATCAACTCTAGACTAATAATTTTCTTCTGCCATGTGTTACCCCCCTCCTTTTACCTGCCCCCTTTGGGGCGAGGGGCAGTTGATGTAGTGGGAGGGGCAGTTAGTGGGGTTAAGGTTAGTGATTATTGCAGTTGACGGGGTTTTTAGTGGGACGAGGGGCAGAAAGTGGGGTGAGGGGGTAGCTAGTTGGGTGGAGGGGTTGGGTAGACTTGTGTGCTTATTCCGGTTAGCGAAGGTAATTAGTGTGTGTGTGTGTGTGTGTGTATGTGTGTGGGTGGGTGTGTGGGAAGGACTTATGGGGACTTATTTAGTGAGCTTAGATGGATAGATTTTGGGGTCTCCAAAATCCATGGTATGTGTGTGTTAATCATGACAGTTACTGAATCGAATACAATTATAGATAGGACGATTTCTCACATTTTCCCCAGTTTTATTCGTAAATGATTAAGTTTTTGCAGAATGATTAAATGCAAGCAGTAAAAAACTGGAAATGCAGTCAAAAAAACTAAATACAAATTCAATGTATTTTTTTTGTTAAAAATTACATAGAGACATTTACACAGATGACAGTAATTAGAGATGAGTGTAAATTGTTCATTTATTGATTGAATGATTTATTTACTTCCCCTGCCATTTCAGACTTGATGCATTTTGCTGATGGTGATTTAAGTATTTTCTTCCTTAATTGGTTTTCTTGAATTTGTTTATATATCTTTTTCCTATTAATTGTTTCTCCTCCCATTTCTTTAACCCATATTAGCATCACAATATATAATAAACAAACCTTTTTCATGAATTATTTTCTCATTTATGTGATATAAACAGCACTGTGGCATTCCAGGATATAACACACACACACACACACACACACACACACACACACACACACAAACCTCTTCTCTTTAATTCCCAGAGTGTAAATCTGCATCTCTTTATTATTTAATCAGGTCAAAACGCTTTCCTTTCTGTTCCCACACAACAATATGGATCAGGTTACTTCTAGATTTCACAAGTTTTGGAGCAAAAGTGAACAGCCAAAAATCCTTTTGATTATATATTTTTTATTGTTACAAACATCTATGCAATCATTTGATTTAAGCATAATTATATGTTTTATATAAAAAGATGCTAAGCTAATTTTAGCTCAGATTGCGGAGGTGGTTATTTAACAAAATGTTGTGCATGACTGAATAAACTGTTGGGATTTTGTGTTTAGAATGCAGTTTAATAGTAATGTTCCTGAATTAAAAAGTTAATTATTTATTTAGACATTTTTTAACATTGGTAAATATATACCCTGATTACATTTTATTGCAGGTTTCATAGAGTTTTTCTAGCAGTTTGTATATGTGTGTGTGTGTGTGTGTGTGTGTGCGCGCGCGCGTGCGCGTGTGTGTGTGTGTGTCTGTGTGTGTGTGTGTGTGTGATCTGTCATACTGTATGTGTTCTGATCATTGAATGTGCTTCGGAGAGATTCTCGTACTAAATTGATTCATGCTCTCTATTATAGGAGAAACAAGTGTTTTCCTGCATTTCCACACACACACACACACACACACACGCACACACTGCTGTGGGAACAATAACGCGCTTTGATGCAGCAGTTCAGTCAGTGAGGGGTGTTTCACACAGAGATGCACATCGAGCTTTTAATGGAGCTGAGGGGGGAGATAAACTGAGCTGTGTGTGTGTGTGTGTGTGTGTGTTAGGGGGTTGGGGCAAATGTGGCAGGACCAAGCTTAAAGTAAAGTCTTTGTCCGTCCAAAAAAGTTGATACAGAAGGTTATTTAGAATTAAAAATCTTTAAATATTTATTGCTATTATTAAATAATATTACGTGAAATACAATATTAAAAGTATATAGTATACTGTACATGCAGTGTGTTTTACTTTACAGAAACTAAAGGAATTATTATCATTGGAGCTCCCAGAATAATTTATGATTATAAGACTTTTGGAACTGAATCTGCAGATTAAAAAAAAAAATTATTAGCTAATTTATTAATGTATACATTTGTAAATTTAGTTTGAGTGAACTACTTGAGTTTAACATCATCTATTTGTCTAGAAGATTATATAGGATTAATGATTATAGCCTGAAAAATAACAGTAATGTCTCAAAGATTTACAAAAGAAAGAAATTCTGATCAGTGTAAAGTTTTTTTATTCAGCATGCACATATAAGTCTTTAATTAAGAAACACATCCATCCAAAATAAAGTCTTAAAAAGTTTTTAAAAAGATTTGCAAATATTGCAGATTCCAATGAATGGCAATTAAAATAATGCAAAGTTACTGTTTTTTTTTGTAGTTGTACAATACAACATTAATCATTTCTTCTGTGTTAAGAGGCAGAAGCAAAGTTAAAGTCTATAATTTACAACTTGCTGTATTATAACTCAGAGTAATCACCGCTTATATTGTAAACAATTCCTGTCCTGTGTAATACTGTGTAGTGCTGTGTATTACTGTGAATTGAGGGCATATGGTGGGATAAATTTCTATTAAGGGATGTAAAAACATCATCACGAAATGTTAAGACCTTTTGTCATGTAGTAATGTTGACTGACCTATAGTCTCACTGAAATATCATTACATTACAAGTTCTTGGAAGAGACAATGATGCTGAAGGTTGTGCAGGATTCGGGACAAATAACTGACAGAACCTTAACTTTTATTATAATACTATAAAATATGTATGAATCATTTTCTGTGGATAAAGTAAGTGTTTTTTTATTTAATGATTACACTATATTATTGCAAAATAAATAATAATGCTGTGCATCATGCAGTGTAAATGTTTATATTAATAATAATAATGTAATACCCATAATTAAATACAACAATAAAATGGTATCATATAATATGTACTCATTATAATAATTCATTATATTTATTATATAATTCTAAGTATTACTTGTCATTTTGGGTTGTAATTATAATTTCATACCAGCACGCTAATTTCATTAATTATTTATTGGTCCCCCCCCCCCCCCCTCTCAAACTTTCTATATTATATATACATACATTGTATGCCAAGCCACTGATTTGCTTGTCTTTTCTTATAAATTGTTTTACATAAATAAAAAGAGTATTAAAGAGAACATTTTCAGTTCTGAGTTGATCTTCAGCTGGCCATCTATGAACACAACATCAACAATACATCCTCAAGCATTTTGCAGTAAAAAGTTATGGGAAATGTATGGGAAATTTATAATACATTTATGAGAAATTATCTTTCCCTTTCTTTCCCATATCCATATTGGTTCTCCTTCTGACTTCAGCTTTCACGTTTGCACACCATTTTGATTAATGACTTTAATATGTTCATTAACATATATGTTGATGAATGGTCTTATAAGCGCCTGGGTTGCACCTTAATAGTAATCCACAATTAACACTATTAGCCATCATTTATTAACTGGAAGTCTGTGGGGTCTTTTTACAAGGGTTAGCTCGGTCAGAGTTGCGTTCAGATTCCTTCAGAGACTGCACATTGTTATGAACAACTGTTATTGATGACATTGATTCAGGTTTTTTTTTTATTCTTGTTGCGTTTGTCAGTAAGCAGTTTTGGACAGGAGATCTCATTTCTCATTTATTTATGGCATGAAGACATTTTAAAGGTAATTATAAGTTAAAAAAAAAAAAAGTCAGCCAAAAATGTATATACACTTCAGGAAAAGAAAAACTTGTATAAACATTTTAATACTAAATTTATGATAAATATATTAAAGAAAAAAGAGGAAAATTCTTTTGTCTTTTTTGTGACCGTAGCAACAGTAGACATAAGTTATGGTACAATGTGGATTAGTTTTCCAGACAAACCTGTTCAGAATACGTGATCTCTGTATAAATCACAGAGATAGGAATAGCTCCATGACACACAACCCCTTTTCATATAAATTAATTGTTTTAACCTTTATTATAAAGGTTGTTGAGATTCAGTAATTTACCTAAAATCCCAATTTGAACGTTGATCATGTTATTATTTAACATTTTACATTTACAGTGGTTTCAGTTGGAGGAGAAAAGAAAGAGTGGTCTTTTCCTGAAGTATCTTTGTACTAAAGAGCAGGTGCAAAAACCCTCAAACTTCTTATATATGTCAAACAGAATATAAAACATTATATAAAATGCTTCTCATTTCATAGAAGGTGAAATACAGCATAATCTTGCCAGAAACATACACACATACAGCCTATAATATGATGTTGGGACAAATTTGGAAAGAAAGTAATTCCTAGAGATAGGTCAGTAATAAACCCCACCTCCTCATGCAAAACTAATCCCACCTGAATAGGATGAAAGTAACATAGCAAGGTCTAGGAAATGGTGCATTGGGATCTGTACACAGATCTATCAGCAAGATCTTTGAAGAAAATTGGCCTGTGTATCATTAACTTGTTGTTGTAACCTATTACAGATAAAATCTATAAAGTCATTTTTATACTCATACAGTAAATAGGTTTATACAACAACCAGTGAGCTGGTGAACCAAAAAGTTCTGCAACAGATGTAATATTAATAATATTTAGTTTTTATCAGATATTTACAGTCAAATGTAATTCATTTTTAAGCTTTTTGAAATTGGTGAATATATCTATTCAGTAGTGTGATACTAAACTAACATGACTATTGTTGTCATAGAATGTAATGTCAGGTGAAAACAGTGACAAAGTGTCTCTTTTAAACTTAAAAAAATACTACATGCATGTGTTAAATATATTTTATTGAACTTTACTGCAACTTCATTATTATTATTATTATTATTATTATTATTATTATTAATAATAATAATAATAATAATAATAATAATAATATTCAAATGATTAACATTGGAAAGAAAAAAAAACTGCCAATACAACAGGATATTTATTTTAAAGGTTTAAGATTTAACTGAATAATGAATATTTAGAAATTCCAATAATAATCATATATTTGGTTTCACTGTTATCATATTACCCCAAAAAATTGAATATATTTTAATATATTAATATTTTCACATGCAAATGATCTTGTTTGTCTTGTTTGCATTAAACTGAGCTCAAAAGAACATTTCTATGAAACTGAGCTTTTTTCTATACGATCTTTATTTTTGCTAATTCTGTCATCTAATCGTTTAAAGGAGCAGAGTACTAGCCATGTAAGCTTGAGCTGAGTTTGCTAAAGCATTAGCATATGTAGCAGCCCCATGGCCTTCTGAGGTCACTGCATTTGATTGTAAATAAGAGTTCACACGCTGATCGAGTGACCAAGTGGAAACAAGCGAAGCATTTTAATCAGCTGGCCATCTCCCTATCATGGAGATCAGAGCTCCATCATTGTGTCCCTTCAGCCAAAAGGACATCTCCGTCCGACGAAAAGTGAATCCACTCTCAGGATGAGATTTCACTGTCTCACCCATTAGCATCCCTGAGCACAAGGAGCGCCATTAAGGCCAGTTTGTCCGACTGTGTGGAGTCCAGCAAGGGTTGCTGATTTTTCTCGCTCTGACACACCTGCTGATCGCTGAATATGGTGTGTTACTGCTGAACTGTAACAAAATGTTCTGAACTGTGGTCATCAATGAGAATATGCAAAAGCATGCAAACATCTGTGTGCACATAAGTTGAGAAAATTCTGAATGTTGTTTCTGAGTTTTGATTAAGCTTCGAGCTGTTTTTAATTACAACAAAGCATAAAATCTAAGTAGGTTCTGGGTGAACACTTTCAATATAGGAAATATCTCAAAAGACTTAGGGATATATTCATATAATGTTATAATATATTCATAAGGAATTATGCACATCATTATTATTATTTAACAATTTCATTGTTTATAAAGAATTTCTTAACTTGTAAAACAATGGATTATAACTAGCATGTATAACACCATGTATTACCATTATATCTTTTATTAATATAATATGCAAATTGAGACATTATAAGTTACTATTACCACCACAAAAGTCTAGCATCTCAGTTTTATTTTAATGTATTTTATTTAATGTGGAAAGTGAATTCAATCTAAATTAGCTCCTGTTCTCACTTATGTTATAGCAGCTACAATAGTTCAGTTCTCTCTCTCTCTCTCTCTCTCTCTCTCTCTCTCTCAAGAAACAAGATGTCAGAAAACCTGAAGTTACAGCTTTACTTCTGACTGTTGAAAAGCACTGACACTGAAGACCACAAATGTTAAATAATTACATTTCTATGTCACCATAGAACTGATTTTTTTTTAAAGCTGTTATATGTGACATGTTTGCTGTGCAAGTCCCTGTGAACGAGCTGCTACTATAGAAAAAAAAAAAAGAAAGTATTAGCACATTAATATAAACCTGTGATTTGTATCTGCACTACTATCAGAGCTGCTGCTTGAGAAAATAATTAAGACCTTCTTACCTATTACAATCCAATAGTAACTGGTTGAAAGGTGTATAAAGAAACGTACGACGAGTGTGCCAGGGGTATTCATGTCTCCGGAAGATACAGTGATCTGATGTTACAGAGAGCATTTAAGTGAAAAAAAAAAAAACATGACAGCTAATCAATGAAACACACTGCCAATGTTTTCACATGTCACACCCTTCAAACAGTATATCTAATTCAGTCATTCAGGATTTCTGCTGTAGCTGGATCTGGTTCATTTATGAACACATGGCAGAGACTGAAAAAAGTAAATATTTGTACTTTTTAAGTTTTAATTTTTATGTTGTATTGCTGAAGACTCCTGAGAAAAAACTGGCAGTTGTGTACAGTATATGCATATTAAAGCAAACATACAAAATGTTCTTATCATCTACATTCTTTCTCTACCTGGCCAGCAATTACCTATGTTCATATTTACTGTTGCTTTGTAATTTATTGTAATGTTTTTATGTTTCTTCATATAACAAACATATACAAAGCCTTTGTACAATGCTATTCCTAAAGGCATTAATCCTACTTTATTCTAACTCTACATTTACAGAAGGAGTCTCTAGTGTCAGTGCTTTGTAACAGTCAACTTAAAGGTTTCTGACATCTTTATAACACTGAATTTGACATTTTTATGGTTTCTTGGTAACATAATAAGCATTTCTTTTTCTAGTTTGTTTGGTTTATTAACTTTAAAACAAAGAGTGGGCTGTTAAAACATAAGTAAGATGTTTTAAATGGATAAAAAGTATGGCCACGTTGCTGTGGTATAAGAGAAATAAAACACTTGCCTTATTCACCATATTTAGGTTATGTTTTTAGGTTTACAGTTCGCCATATTTAGGTTATGTCTTAATAAATGAAAATAAAAGAATTAGCAAATCTATTATAATAAAAACATAGTAGGAATCATTTGGCTGATTAGCAGAAATTTATTGTTAAATTATTGTGTACATCATTATAATCTAACTCTAATTATATGATGGTTTTATCATTATTATTTTGCAGTAGGAAGGTTAATTTGAGTATTTATATTTCATTTTTAAGTAAGGATATTATGAATAAACAGATTTGCTTGTTCCTTAATTAAACTTCATCAAAATAAATAAAATAAATAACCACCCAATACCATCATGAGCAAAAAATGAATAAACAAGATAAAAAATCATTGACAAAAATATAATTTTCTTTTTACTTTTTAAAGGTTTTACACAAATACATTTTCATTAAGACAACTGAAAATCAGATTATTTTAGCTTTTTCCAATTTTCCTCCCCGCTGTTCATTTGCGGTAAAACTGAGTCACCGCATTTGCATCATTGCCCGTAGTGAGCTGTCGTACCCTTTTTGAGGGTAAGAAGGATCAGCTCGAAGCGCGCCGTCACCCTGGAAACTGCCAGAACAATTCAGTGTAAAGTTTGAAGAGGTCAGCGAGTGCCAGCTTCTGCTCGGCCCGGGACGTTTCAGCATCAGGGGCGTGGGAGGGTGGATTGGGGAGGGGGTGTTCGGGAACGATGGGAGTGGATGTGTCCTGCTCTGAGTGAAATTTTTCAAGTCAGTTTGTAGCTCCGGCTCTCCAGGTGGCCTGTGAAATCGATTTTAACCCCATGACCCTGTCGAGCGAAGCCTGAACTCACAACCTGGGCGACGGTTTAGTCGGCCATGACAGATTTACAGATTTACAGATTTGCAAGAGAGAGAGAGGCAGACAGCCAGAGAGAGAGAAAGAGCATGAAAGATAAGCACCCAGGATGGAGCTGAACAGCTCTTCAACTCTGGGGTGTGTTTTAGAAGTGGTCATTAAAAGCTTATTAAAGTTTTGAATGGCCAGGAGGAGAAGTGCAGCTGAAGAACTCAGGGAGAATTTAGAGCCTCAAGAGAAGAGAAATGCAGGTTTTAGTGGGAAAAGCAAAACAAGAAAAATAATTAAGGGTTGAGGTTTGATTTCCTGATGTTTGGTTGCCAACAGGTTTAGTGTTACAATACAAGTACATGTTATACATTATTGATATGTTTAGTATGAACTATTGAACCACAGCACTGTTAGATTCCTACTGGTCAGAAGGTGATGGTAAACTTTGTATAAGAGCAGCTCTGACTGTAGTGAAGCTGAAAATCACCGGTTTATTTATTGTTAATGTCCTTATCCTAGTAGTTACTTACACTGACTTTTAAGACAGATGCACTACATAAACTGTTCAAAAAGTCATTTATATGGTTACATTTTCTATCAGCAGAAATGTCTTTATTTAACATTTATCTATAAGTATCCAGTGTCAGAGCTTTTTAACTGTCAGAGGCAACACAAAGGATTTTTTAGGCTTAATTTTATTTATTTATTTGTTTATTTCTTCTTCCCTTTATTTTGACACACTCAAAATCGTATCATTTTTAATTGTATTGTATATTTTTTTAATTTGTAACTTAAATGTATATGGTGTTATTTATACAAATTCAGATTCACCTCCTGATAAATGTTTTTCTTCACAGGTTCCTCACATCAAGAATTCAAACTTTGTCCTGAGCTTCCTGCATCCTGGCAAATCAGCAATGATCTTCTTCACTAAAAATATGACGTGATCAAGTGGCTTCTAAGTTCACCTATCAATCAATGAAAACTGCATTTGAGTGTTGTGAATATGCTAGTTTCTGTAGCTTGGTGCAGCTACTATTGTTAATTCCTGTATAATATGTTGTATATTATGTGTGTTTATGGTTATTAAAAGGGGCAGGGCTATGAAAGGGGTGTAGTCAATTAACATGAACTCTATATGAACTTCTTTGCTTGTATAACCAACATTTGCGTCTAACGTGTTCATACTGCTATTAAAGCAGGGTATTAGCGGTGTGTGTAGGTGTATTTACCTGAAGCTTAGCTCACCTTTTGGCCATTAACACACACCTCATAATCGCGCCACACTGACTGCAGGGTGAAGGTGAAAGTAACTGAGCTGTTAAGTAAATAAAACTTTAAAGCTACATGAACTCACGGCTCCTTTTTGCTATAATGCGTAATAAAAAACATAAAGTAGATTTTTGATTATAAATTGTTTTTCCCCACATAATTGACATTTAAATAACACTTTCAAGAAAAAAATACATTCAGAACATTCTCCATTTTCCACAACAGTGATAAAAATAATTTCCTTTCCTTATGTTTTACTCCTCGTATACCACAGCAATTTACAACTGCACATTTATTTATTACAACTTTTCATTTATAGTTACATTTAATATTTTGGAAGGTCTGAAACAAGCTGCTTTTCTGTCATACCTTATAGCAGCTATAAACAGTTGTCCTGTTACCAGCCACTCCTTTTTTCTCTCTTAAAGTTAATAAGCCAAAAACACTTTGTCATTGTACACTTTGAAAAGTATACACTCCTCTGGACAGAGGATGTTGAAAAACTTCCAGTAAAGTTCCACTAAAGTTCACCAATAATCAGATTCACAAATTCAACAGCACAACTGGTATAATAGAAAAAATATTTTACTATATCTGTTATTTGTGATGTTGGAGGCTGTAACATCATGATATATTTTAGAATGTATAACCTGTTACACATGAATATTTCTGCATTAAAAATGTAAATCTGTTAATTAGAGTGTTTTATTTACATTTATTTCCAGCACAGATTAATGATTCATTTTTTTTAAAAAATTTGGGTAAGCATAAATTAAAGTAGTTTATTTCACATCTGCAGCAGTCTCTCTTGCTAGTCGTTTGGATTGATGTGGGTACGTACAGGCCTGTTTAGCGCATATGTATGCATGTGTGATGATTAATGAGGTATTTTTGGCAAGTTGGCAAAGCCGGCCAATGCCACGGCAGTTTTGTTTGAAAAGTGCTGGTGCTGGAGAAAGAGGGATTTGAGTGCCTGAGCACAGCATGATGTCAGCATGCACCACAACAAAAGCCAAATGTGTGCTGTTCGCAGCATTACGGGGCCCGAGCTGGGCTGAGCACAGCCATCTTTTCACTGGGACAAACATGCTGTAGTGTGTCACATACACACATGCTTACACACTCTCACACACCAATATACAGAGTCAGGGTTTTGCATCCCAACTAACTCATATATA
>JAQMYG010000007.1:15641966-15652872 GCA_030014215.1 Clariallabes teugelsi
CACACACACACACACACACACACACACACACACACACACACACACACACACACACACACACACACACACATAGCCCTAGTCAGAATCATGAGGTCTGAGCTCCTGTTTTTCTGGTTGTATGTTGTTTGGAGAAGAGTCACTCTTCCTGAGATGCTTTTAATGGCTTAATGATGTTAATCAAAATTTATCAAAGATTTAAAGTGGAACCTTGGATTACGAGCATAATCTGTTCCGGAAGCAGGCTCGTATTCCAAAAAACTCGGAAACCAAATCAGATTTTCCCATAAGAAATAACGGAAACTCAAATTATTCGTTCCCCAGCCCCAAAAAATAAATACATAAAAATAATTATCACAAAAAAGTGAAAATAAAAAAAATTAACCTGCACTTTACCTTTAAAAAATAAATCCCAACCGATAAGTGTTTCCGTTGTATTTCCGTGTTCCGTATGTGTGTATGTGTCCCCTCTCCCCCTTCTCATCTTACACAGTTACCCTTCCTCCACTCTTCACACACGCGCACACAACGGAAACACTGTTTTATCAGAAAAATAAACAAGACATCGGTCTAATGACACTCGATTGAGCGACACACTAACGGAATCACTGCTGTAAAATAAAAATAAAACAAATTAACCTGCACTTTACCTTTGAAAAGAATCGCGACAGAGCAGTGTTTCTTTGTAGAGCAGAGAGAGAGAGTGTGTGTGTCTGTGTGTCTGTGAAGGTGAAATTAGGAGGGGTCTGTGAAAGAGAGGATTTTTAACCTCTCTAATGAGACTTGCTTTTGCTTTACACGCGCTGTACACACAGGCATACAGACACAAAATAAAATATGTTTTACATGCACACACTCGTGTTCACAGTGTTATAGCAACAGTACACACGTGCACGGATGTTGATTATACCAGTAAGAGACGAGCACTAAGACCGAGCAGGGGAGAGGATTACCTACAATTCTGCAGCGCAAGAGAGAGAAAAACCGTTGGCTCAGTTGTGATCACATGACGCTCGGCGTCAAAACAAGAAGCGCATGCATGATACATGATACTCGGTACTCGTAAACCAAGACTTCGCAATCCGAGGTTTCACTGTATATACATTATATTTAACAATTAAATATTCTTAACATCAAAAAGAAATTATTGAAGAGTACTGCTTATCACCTCTTTTCTGGGGTCTTGGTTTGGGTATGATACCTTCCTTCTGGGGAAGTTTTAGGTGCTCTTAGGTCTCTTAGGTCTTTAGGTTGTTTAGAGGTGTAGTTTCAGAGGGAAGTTTCTTTAAGCAGGTCAAAGGGGTGTATCTTTAAATGTGACAGAGGGTGTGTATTTAAATGGGACAGAGGGCATATCTTTGAGTGGGACAGAAGGCAGTACTTTGAGGACAGAGAGGTGTGTCTATGAATGGGACATAGGGGTGTTTCTTTTAGTGAGACAGAGGGGTGTATCTTTGAGTTTGACAGGGGTGTGTGTCTTTAGGTGTGATAGGGGGTTTTGTTTGAATGGGATAGGGGTTGTGTCTTTGAGTGTCAAGTAGGTCATGTTAGCTTATAATACAGCTGCCTAAAGTTACCAAATCAACTCATAATCACAAACATACAGTGCTTTTATTTGCAGAAAATAGCAGTGTCTTCATAATGCAGTGTATACTCAAACAAGCTATCTGAAGTCTCAGCGGCTGTACAGGGCCACGCAGGGTAGGGGCGCAGATCCACCTGACATAGTTAAGTGCAGGTAGAGGCCTCATAGTGGCAGAGTGATGAGCTGAGCAGGTGAGGAGCATGGCATGGAACAGAAGGCGCTTTAGGGGCAGAGGTGGCAGGGCGCAGTTGAGGGCGCACAGCAGGAAGCTTCCCTTTTAGCAAAGTCTTTCCTGAACTTTCTCACTGGTCTGGGATTCTACAGTCTTTTTAAAGGCCGTACGTGACAGTGGAATGGTGAGCCATAATCAGCATCCAGGCCAGGTGAGGAAGGGTGTCCCGCTCCTCTTCTACACACCCAGAAGCCTCTACACACCCAGAAGCCGATGAATGTGCCAAAGGCTCTAGGTGCCCTCGTTGTAGGGTTTGAGTGCAGAGTTGTCTGATGTATGTAGGCACTGGCTACAATTTTAATATGAACATATTATATTTCACCTCATCGAATATAGTTCAAACACATACTAACATTTCCAGATAATTCTGTGTCCATGATCCCTGAAAACTTTGTTTAGAAAAATGTCCAGGAGACATTTGGGGGCTGTTTGGTGAACGCTTCAATTAAAACACTTAAAACAAACACGTAATCCCTATAACTTTAGGAAACAGGAGCAAACAACAATGGCAATTTATTTATTTATATAGCGCTTTAACAATGGTCATTGTCTCAAAGCAGAATGGCAAGTTTTTAATTTAACAATTAATAAGCAAATATGCTTATTAGCTGTTTATAATTATATTAAATGTTGTGGAAGAGCAAAAAATATCACTCTTAGTTACATCACAGCAGCTATAAACAATTGTTGGCTCAGTAGCCTCGTTCACTCTCTCTCTCTCTCTCTTTTTCTCTCTCTTGAAATTAATAATGAGAAAAAAACACACTTGACACAAATCAGCATAAAAGCCTCTCATGTAATTACAACTGTACCTCTGATGTAAGTCCATCACAGATCACCATGTACAAACATATTCACATGCTTTTAAAAGATGCAAGAGAACCAGACTAACCAGAGGAACCCACACAGTCTCAGGTAGGACATACGAAATTCCACACAGGCAGTAACCTGAGCTTAGGCTTAAACCAGGAACCCTGGAGCAGTGAGTTTTCCTTTTAATTATATTTCCTAATTTTGTTATTCTACCTCTGTTTTTTTTTTTTTTTTTCATCACGGGTTTTAGAAACTTGGATGGAATTTTGAACACACACACGCATGCACGCACGCACACACACACACACACACACTCACACACACACACACACATTGATATTGGCAAAAACAATTACGTTTCCATCTTTATTTCCAAATTGTGGTGCATGTTATCCTGGATTAACACAACCTGTTATTAAGACGAGCTGACCGAGTGGTCACAAAAAGAAAACACTGCTAAAAACAAACAATTCATTTGGCACAGAGGTGTAATGGGATAAATTCCCACTAGAGTTGGAGTCCATTGTTTGGCTGGAATTAAGTGTGTCAGGTCATGTGTCACTGACTCTTGTGCCATTCACCAACACACTTGCATTAGACGCTGCACGACAAGAGGTCAAACATAGTAACAAGGTGACTGAACCACACAACATCTCGCCTTCTCTCTCTCACAAACTGACACTCTTCAGTTTAAATCTATTTACCAAACAAAAGGAGGAAAAGGAATATGCGTGTTACATGCTCTTTTCTCTGCTAAATTAATAATGAACCTGGTGGAGGCTGGGGAAGTGAATCACGCTAATGTTCTGAAGGACTGCACTTTGACACCTGAGACTCTGAGGTTAATAAAATGAGAGCTGCTGGGTTTTAGTGTGTGTCAGCTTCTTCATCCCATCAGTGCTTCTTTGCCTTATCTGTACCTGTGGTAGAGACTATGTGGTCATAGTAAACACTGATTCACATCTAGCATTATAGTAAAATATAAATCCCAAACTAGCATCATAGTAAACTCTAATAATCAAACTAGCCTTATAATAAACCTTAATCCTCAACCTAGCATTTACATAAACACAAATATATAAACTAGCATTATAATAAGCACTAGCCAACAAACTAATGTTATAATAAACTCTAATCTACAAACTAGCATAAAAAACACACATTTCCAAACTAGCATTTATAAAATCACAATCCCACAAATTAGCATTTACAGTAAGTTACCACAAACCCATAAACTAGCATTATACTAACCATTAATCAACAAACCAGCCCTTAAATATTTAAACATAAATCCATAAACTAGTGTAATAATAAACAGTTATCAGCAAACTAGCATTTAAGTTAACACAAATCCATAGTGTTTTGATAAACACAAATCCACAAATTAGCAATATAGTACACACTAATCCACAAACTCGCATTTCAGTAAGCATAAATTCTTAGACTAGTGTTTTACTAAACACAAATTCACAAACTAACATTATAGTAAACTCTAATCTACTGTGCAAATAAATGTTATAGAAAAAAATATCTCACAGATAAGCATTTTAGTAAACACTAATGCAGTAAACAGTTCCATAACTGCTGAACACACATTTCCAATCCACAAACTGCTTCTATAGTAAACAGACTAACTCACTGATTAGCATAATAATAAACACTAATACACAAACTATAGTAAATATAATACACTAACTAGTATAATAGTCAATAGACTCACAGATATGCATTATAGCAAAGAATATCCCACACAGTTCCATTACAGTAACCAGTAATCAACAAACTGGTACTATAGTAAACATACTACTCACTGATAAGCATTACAGTAGACAATAATCTGCAAAAGCTAGCATTATTGACCTTTTGCATCTCATGTCCTGACGTCTGTCCGCCATGTTCCTGCGCACTTGGAGGGATAACAAGGGATGTTACTTGTTGGCCAGTGTCCAAACTCGCATACAAAACCAGTCACAATAGCACTTTCAGCAAGAAAACACATCTTATATCTTATCTTATGCCATCTTCAACAACACTTTGTCTCCTTATTAGTTGCTTCTAAGTCATGCTGAATTGCTTCTGAACCATCCCTGTTGTGTTTCGCAGCTACCTAACTTCTGACACAAGGGCACTTAGATTATGGAACACAGGACTCAACACCTACAGTACATACTGTAGTGTATGTACTTTATTTTATAGATTCATTGAGAGAGGACATGAAGTTAGTTGGTTTGAAAAAAAAAAGGATACAGAGGATAGGGTTAGATGGAGGCATATGATTTGCTGTGGTGACCCCTGAAAGGGCATAGCCGAAAGACAAAGAAGAAGGTAGTATATGTATTTTATGTCTCTTTTATTTTTTGGCCCCGAAATACACCTCATAAGTAATTACCAATGAAAATACAGTACATAGTAGCCAAATGTCAGTTAACAATGCATCTGCCATCCCACGTTGTGACTGACATCATGGCAGTCATGGTTCTGCAAAAGATTAACATTATACAACAATCCACAAATTTCATTACAGTAAATATTAATTCACATATTTTTGTAAATCAGCTACAAATGTAGACACATAATGTGACTGAATATTGAAAAATAAAATGTCTAGAGTCCCAAGACATTAAGTTGCATATGCTGATTGATATGCTTGTCCATTTCCCTCTTCTTGTATGTAGTTTTGGCTACGCTCAAAGTTGTTGCCATAATTTAGCGAGCAGCGCTCAGGGACTGAGAGCCTCTGGCACATGGAGTGTTAATTACAGAGCAGCCGATCGACAGATGCACGGCGTGTGTGTTGTAAAAACATCTGATACTTTTGCTTAAGGCCACAGATACTGTGAAATGGAGAGAGCGACAGAGAGAGAGAGAGAGAGAGAGAGAGAGAGAGAAAACACATTATACAATCTGGTGACTGTGCATTCACGTCTCGTTTACATACAGCTGCAAAATGTTTGTCTGTGCTTTTTATCTCGAACGCTCAATGCACGCATGTGGCAAATTATTAATGTTTCATGATGTATTAAAATAACAACAGCTGGACAATGGTGAGAGTGTTTTACACGCCACAGCGGCATGGAAATAGAGAAAGAGATAGACAGAGCAGGCTTACCAGCTCATTTCAGGGTAAAGTAACTAATTCCTGCTCAAAAACTGACCAGTAATTACTGATGATGTCATTGAGTAATTTGCATATTCATTGACTCATCATGATCATTTTCAGATCAAAATGTTTTGCATGAAGTACAAACCATTTTTTTTTAAAGATATGTTGAAGAAAGAGTCAATTAGAAAATAGTGAAATACATTAATACATTATCGTTTATTTATTTTAGGAAAACTTTCTTTTGCTACAGTATATACATATTTAAAAAGGTCTATAATCTTTTAAAAAATCTAAAAATTGAGGAAAGGTAGTGAGGAGCTGTAAATCAAAACAAATGAAATGGATGGAATAACAAATTTTTATTTGTGTAAAGGACAGCAAAGTTTTGAAAGTCTGCTCAAAAGGTCACTAGGTTTTTCACTAGGAGGTCTAAAACTTCACCAAATCTACTGTAGCAACAGTCAATAAATTGGCAACAGAGAGAGAGGGAGAGAGAGAGATGTATATATGTATGCATGTATGGGTCT
Organism: Clariallabes teugelsi; assembly: GCA_030014215.1. Lineage (NCBI taxonomy): Eukaryota > Metazoa > Chordata > Actinopteri > Siluriformes > Clariidae > Clariallabes > Clariallabes teugelsi. The sequence goes on from JAQMYG010000007.1 coordinate 15,648,224, forward strand.
GTGTCTCCGTTAATTGATTGGGCGATGGGTGGGTGGGACAGAGTGTGTGTATACCCTCGAGCACCGAGAGCCGAATTAAAACTTCAATCCCACTGCATAGGACTCAATTTCATCCCTGAGACGACATTATACAAATGAGGGGGGAACGGGAATCTCCATCACCGAGGGAGCAGAAGTGTGCACTCTTTTCCTCCTGTCATGGAGCCGGGTTGGGAACCGGCTAGTGGGTGTGTATATTTCTTTCAGATAATATGATGTTCGAAAAAGCAAACAATGTTACAAAATAATTTAGATCTACTGTATTTTGATGCAAAACACCTCGCTCACTGGGGTTGACAGAATCAAAGGCCAAGACAAATTCCACATCTTCCTTCTTAGGATGGACAGTTAGAGAAGCCCCATCTCTTTTACTGAATGTTACAGAAATGAGAGTTACAGATTCCATGCACTCCTCCTGCACAGTGTAGGACAGGGTCAGAAGCCACATCTTCTTCTTTATTGGGACTAACAAGATCAAATGCCATGTGACCTTTGCTAAGAGTGACATCTTTTTATTAGGGCAGGCAGATACAGAGAAAACACACCACCTTATCTGGGATTAATTGACAGAAGCCATGCCTCCTTGCCTGGACAAATTTTTGAGACAATATAATTTGAAAATGCACATACACTCAAGTAACAAAAGGAACACTGTTAAGAGCCTAAACAATCGATACCCCACAGCCCTGCTGATTTCTGGATGGTGATCAAGTGTAGATTAATTTTCTAGAACATCAGCTCTGAGAGTAGTGCAGTTAAGGGTCCAGGAACAGTGCTCCAGATAAAGAGATTTTAAATTGTTTTCTTTAATTAAATCTTTATTTATGGAAGGAATCTCCAGTGTAAAAAGGCTTATGAGAAAACCACAGTTTATAGTTTATAACATAAGCAATAACATTAAATGTAGCCAAAGTGAATATAAAAAGGCTAAATGATAGAATTTGGTAAAAACAAATCTAACTAGATTTTCTTCTACTTTTAATGTGATATTAGAAAGCAGAGAAATAATTAAAGTAATTAATAAAAAGGTTTTAGGTGAAAGAAAAGAAGAAAGATTGAAGTTTGTTGCAAAAGTGTGCTCACTATGGTAATGGGTGCTCAGAATTAACATATCGTATTGAAAGTTATACATCAGTGAAGAAGTTATATCCCCCAAAGCATTAGCTATAAAATGAAACACTGTGAAGGCCAGAATCTATAAATGGAGAAAATACGCCACTATAGTGACATTACGAAGAACAGGATGTCCCTCCAAAAAAAGGAAAAGGAAAAGGACAAGAAATCATATCAGGGAAGCTGCCAAGTAAAAATCATATCTGGCAAGTACTAGACACTCCCTGCATGTGACAACATTCTCTCACATCTTTGGGATACATAGGGTGGCTATACAGAAGAACTTTCTCATTTAAAATGACCCCAAACCAGCTCTAAATAATATTTCCACAGGCCCTGAATAGACTACTGAAAATTAAGACATTTACCTTCCAGCATGACAAAGACTTTAAACACAAATCAATTCATGAATGACTTCAGAAGAAGAAGATCAACATTTTGGAATATTGATTCAAGGGCAGTCTCAGTTTGAGCATGGAGTTTGCATGTTTTCCCCATGCTTACTGGGTTTCCTCTAGGTGCTCTGGTTTCCTCTCACAGTCCAAAAACATGCAGAGTAAACTAATTTCTATCTGGGGTGTACCCTGAGCCCCTGGGATAGGCTCCAGGCCTCCTGCGACCCTGTACAGGATAAGCAGTGTATGGCTCAGAATGAGTGAGTGTTTCAAGCTCAGCTCTAAATTCTATCGAAAAATCTATGGACTGACTCCAAGTTGAAAAATATCTGACATGATGTATCTTGATTTAATTTTTTTTGCATCACGAAATGCTATAATTTTAACACTTGCCTGTACACATTTTTTATATACACAAATTATATTACGTGTGTTTTTTTATGAATAAATATTTACAATTTTTGGACAATTGCTGTGATTTCTTGAAAGAAAATGTAAATGAAACACTTCAGCACCATTAAAACCCATCACAAGACTGATCCATAACTTACTTGTGAATATAGAAATAAGAGTACCATTTCACTCTGTGTTACGGCCGAGTCGCTACACGCAGCTGCACACGTTTCCTTTCACAGTGGCCATGACTGGCAGCATTCTTCTGTTTAGAGCACTGAAACACAAACTCACTGTGTCCCCAAACTCCACTGAGGGGATGAGGACAGACACTGTTCACTTTTGGGTTTTACAGCATCAGTAAAAGATGGAGGAGCATATCACAGATTTGTTTTAGGAAACAACAAATACACTAAATATTGCTTAGTTATTTGAGCAGAGTAAATGGAGTTTTGATTGAGATATTGCACAGGTCTGACCATGTGTACAAATATGTTACAGGTCATCTCTGGTAAAGCTGACATTTAAACACAAGAAAAACATGTAAAAAGACATAGTATGAATACATTACAACAGACACAGCTTTTTTGCATCATTATCTAGTGGCTAGGGTAGAAGAGAAATTTACACTCACTTGCTAATTGATTGACTGAGTCTCATTGTTGAAATGCACATGCATAGGAAGTCTAGCCTGCCAAATTTTATTCTAGCTATCCACAGGTCACAATACCAAGGATGTACCAGATAATATACAAGCATCTGCTTCATTTGTATACTACTGTGTATATAAAAGCATCTGCAAAATAATTTTGAGATTGTTAGTTCACCTCCACATCATTGTGGGATAGGAAGTTAATTAAAGTTGTTTAGTTCCATGAAGGTGTGTATCGTTGCTCCAAAAAATACATGAAACTAATAACATATTAAATAAAGAGGTACAAATATGTACTAATCGATTTTTCACATAAATAGATTGTAACAAGTTATTTATTGTGTATTTTCAGGTCTCATGTCTTTTACTTGTGCCAAAAACTGGAAAAAAAAAAAGCTTTATATGATGATACCAGGTTATAGCATGTTCTATTTTAGATTTGGCTCTTGGTCATGACCTGCCAAAAATACATCATCGCATACCTACATTTAGTGCTAAATGACGGGTAAATGTCAGGTTAAAAGGAGAGCCTGAATGTGATTAGGGTTTTGAAGAAATGTTTTTGTGCCAGAAAGTTGATAAGGGTTTTGTTGTCATTGTGCCCGGAGGCTCTGCAGTTTCACTAACACGTCACAGGAAACTCAGTCGTCCAATGATGATATCTGGAGCTCGTAGTGCTGTTTGCCTTCTGGCGCGCCACACAAACAGCGTGAATGGAGAACAAGCAATCTGAGCCGGGCCCAAAACCGAGTAACTGAATGAACCACCCAGAAACATTACAGCCATGAAACCCAGCTTTGTTTTATTTTACAGGTGAAAATAAAGTGAAGACATGATATTAAGAGCCAGATGAGGAAAGCCTAACCCAGAGCTGGGTGGCAAAACAAGCAACATGTTTGTAGACTGACACATATCTATGTTTTTGAAGTTAATTATTTAGACTGAAAACAATACTTAAAGATCTTTAAAATTTTATTAATTTTTTTATTTCATTTCATTTCATTTCATTTCATTCAGTATCCATACCTGGCTGATGCTGTTAACTAGCATTGCACATGTCTCACTTTAACATGATTGTTTCGGCGTGGTGTTTACTTTTGGGAAAGGATACATGAGTAATGATATTAATTGGTGTTTTACTACAAAGCAAAAACTTATATATTTGTCAGAGATAGAAATTAAAGAACAACGCAGCATCCATTTTACATGCTTATAGTTACATTTTACAAGCTGCAATTATAGTCTGTGAAATGAGTTTCTGTTATCAGTTAAAACAGTTATAAACAGTCCCCCCTCAGTGGTCTCTTTCTCTCTCTCTCTCTCTCTCTCTCTCTCTCTTGAAATGACTAAGACAACTAAACAACTTGTCATGTTACAAAAAAGCCTCTTAAATGCATTGGGTTCTCTGTCCTGGGAATGTCAGAAGTTACAACTTTATCTTTGACTAATACAAAGTACTGGCACTGGGAGTCTAAAAGTGCTAATGCATTACGTAGAATAATGTAGTGATAATAATGTAAAGTGTTTATGTGCGAAATATGTAATATATAGAAATATAATATAGATCTTCTCAGTGTGACCCTTTCTATAATTTCAGTACACAAAAAATATATTGAGATAGTAAAGTCAGTTATGGAGTTAATCATCTAATCATCTTCATCAATTAATCATCTTCTTCTTCCATGCCACTTATCCTGTCTAGGGTCACAGCGGCCTGAGGCCTATCCCAGGAAAATTAGGGCACAAGGCAGAGTACACCCTGAACAGGGTGCCACTCTATTACAGGACACCCACACACACTACAGACAATTTGGGAATGACAATTAACCTAACTTGCATGACTTTGGATTGTGACCCTGCAAACTCCATGCACACAGAGGGAGGAGGAGGAGACATGCACAAGTGGAGGGGTGGAGAGCCACAGCCCCATAACCACAGCCCCAGTCTTCACCAACCAGTCTCTCTCTGTCTGTCTGTCTGTCTGTCTGTCTGTCTGTCTGTCTGTCTGTCTAGCCCACCTGGATGTCGGTGTTTGCTGTGTTTTGGAAAGCTCCATG
>JAQMYG010000007.1:15729408-15744325 GCA_030014215.1 Clariallabes teugelsi
TGGAGCAGATAGGGTTAAGGGCCTTGCTCAAGGGCCCAACAGTGGCAACCTGGTGGAGCTGGGGATCGAACCACCGATCTTCCGGTCGTAACTCAGTGCCTTAGCCCTCTGAGCCACCACTGCCCCTGTATATTTATCTTCTACACTCTATACATACAATAAATCAGTTTTTAATGTTGTTATTTAAGCAAGTTAAATAAATAAATAAAGATATAAATACTTCAGGTAGATAATTCAGGAAATGTTTGAAATTTTTCCCTTTTATTCCATTGGTATATTCCCAAATACAGTTGCCAATATTTTATTAAATATGTCTATTTTTCATTATGGATCACACAAACAATTAAAAAGGAGAAAAAGCTCAGTGTTTGAGGTGAATAGTGGGATTATGGTATGCATGAGTAGGGAAAAGGATGGGGATGCATTCGGGAAGATAACTGCAGCTTCATTAAAAACACTCAAGCACTTCCCTCGCTCCAGATCCTTCAGCCTTCAATCGAAAAACGGCACTTGATTTCCATAAGAAAAAAGAGCTCCAGAGCCACAGGTAGAGAGAGAGGTTGAGATGAGGTGAAAGAGCAAGAGAGAGAGAGAGAGAGAGAGAGAGAGAGAGACACCCCTTAGGATCTCCACCCATCCAGCAGTGTTCATATCACTTTCATTATTAATGCTGTGCACTTGAAAACTAGGAGGCGAAGATTCCAGAAAAGCTTCAATTACGCTTACTCTCCCTGGGCCGCATTTATTAAGTGGTAATTTTCCTAAGCAGGGCTAAATAGAGGGAAAATGCAGGTCTGTAGTAGATATGAAAGCCAGAGAACATTCTTTTCTCCTCCACCAGCAGTCTAATCCGAGCAGATGAGAGATGGGCTCTAGCACCAACGCTATGGATTATTTGTTTACGTGAAACTAAGAGCACTGCATTTTTTTAAGATTTGTGGTGCTAACAATATAATCAGGGACTCTCACCCGCCACACTAAGTGGAGTTCAAAGACGAGTGTTTTTTTTTCAGCATATTAGGATTATTAATCAGCTAATGCTCTCCCTGTGCTGTTAAAATCCTTAGAGATGGGCTAATTGTAGCTCAGAAAAAGCAGAATCCTGTGGAAATGTGACCTTAATTCATTGCATTTCACAGAGGAGTATATCAGAGTGTAGCAGTAAATATTCTAGAAAATGTGGCCCTACGTGTGTGTGTGTGTGTGTGCGTGTGTGTGTGTGTGTGTGTGTGTGTGTGTGTGTGCGTGTGTGTGTGTGTTTCATATGACCTTGTGTGAGTGATTTGTGACAATCCATTTCCTGTTGCCTATCAAGTGGAATTGATCACAATAAAATTAATATTAAATGCAATGTCAAAAATACTTCAGTACAAACACCAATCAGCCATAACTGACCACCTGCCTAATATTTAGTAGGCCTTCCTCTTTCTCCACCAAAACTGTGACACACCATGTGTCCTGACACCTTTATACTGGATCCTGGTTTAAACTTTTCATCAATTTGAGCTACAGTAGCTGTTCTATTGTATTGGACTACACAGGCCAGCCTCCCTACGTGCCTCATTGAGCTTTAGCCACTCGTGACCCTGTCGGTTCACCAATTTTCCTCCCTTGGAGCTGAGGTAGGTTGTGATCACGGCAGGCAACGAACAACCCACCATTAGAATTGCTCTTACCCAGTCTTTTAGCTATCACAAGTTGGCCCTTTGTCAAATTCACTCAAATCCTATCAAAAGTGTGGCCTTTTGTTTCTGCTTCCAACACATGAACTTCAGGAAAAAAGGATCACTTTTTGCCTTTTATATTCCACCAACTACCATATGCCATTGTAATAAGAAATTGTAACTGGGATTACTGTGACAAATGGCTAAATTGTGATGGTTAGATGACTTGGAATAGTAATTATATAACTGTATGTATATTCTGATACTTCTGCCATATACTGTGCATGACCTTTGACTTGCATTCTAACATTATACATACACTATATTTTCACATACACTATATGCTATCTGTTATGCAAAATACAGTACTTAGCATATACTGTACATATACTGTATTATAAAATTGTAGATACATGAATTTATGTTTACATCTGAATTTATAAATATAGTACTATATATTTGTACTCTGATAGCATACACTAATACCAGTGTTCACTAACACCATGAATTAATATTCTGAATTATCTGTAGACAAGACATAATACTGTGCATTTACTGTATGTTTTACACACTACACACAACATATTCTCTATTATTTAAATTACAAAGCACACAGAAACACAAAAATATTTTATAGAACATGTCATACACTTTTTTATGAATGTGACCTCACATATATTCCTCTGGCTAATTAAAGCTCAAAATAAAACCGTGGGCTGAAGAAGAGAAATTTCCATGTGAAAATAAAATGTGCAAGTTGAGAGGCTCTTTCTGGCTGCATGCCATCGTCGCTTCCTATGCTAAAGCTTTAAAAGCCCCAGATCAGTGCACCTGCTCCAATTATTATCCAATTAGTAAGAAGTGCTCTATAATTACGGGCAAACTTTCACAGCGAGTCGTAAAAACGCATTTCAAATGGAGCAGTGTGTGTATTTTGGGAGGATTAGCTGTACAAGATTAATCAGCACTGATGATCAGTTGCCAGTCTTGCCAAGTGTGCCATCTTCTATTTGTTAGCATTTAGAACTTTATTATGTGTGACATGATTTGTTACTTCTGGCTTGGGATAAAACAGAAATGTTCTGTTTAGATCTCATATTATACACTTTTATGTATGTTTCATATATAGAATTTATAGACACCAATCAGTCATAACATCAAAACTCAAAGCATCATGCCCAATATTGTGTAGGTTCCCCTTATAGGCAGCTCTGGCCCCTAGGGCTCCACAAGACCTCTGGTGGTGCACTGAGGTACAGTATCTGCCACTGGGATGTTAGCAATGGATCTTTTGGCTGCTGTGGGTTGCAGGATGGGGCCTCCATAAATTGAACGTGTTTGTCTGGCACATTCCATGGATGTTCAGTCATATTGACATCTGGAGAATATGGAGGCTGAATCAACAACCTTGCTCTTTGCTAGCTAAACTCCATATGTGGCAGACTGTGGTGCACTGGGTTTTTTGTTACCTTTCTCTCATGGCCAGCATTGACTTATTTGAGCAATTTGTGCTATTTTGTCTTTTCTGTGGGCTCGAACCAGTTGAGCTGGCCTTTGTTCCCCAAGGGCATAAATGAACCGTGGGGTGATGGTTCTGTCACTGGTTTACTTATATATAATTGATAATCAATGCTATTAAATTCACCTGGGGGCAGTATTAGTGTTATGGTGGATTATTGTAGTTAATCCTGAAGTTGCTTGTTCTGTTCTGTAACACCTGGCTTTCAAGCTAATTCAAGCTATATGCCAGAATCTGCTGTCTTAACTCATGAAAGCATTACATATGGCTCCACCCCCCTCATCACTAGAGCCATAAACAAGGTCGTATGTCTCCATTCCTTGCCCATCCATCTAACTCTACCGCAGAGCTCTCTCAAAACCTACACTTGACTCCACTTTACATGGAGGGAGAGATACTATACACCTTTAAGCTCTCTAAATCATACACCTGGTGGTGCCTCCTCTATTATAAACATGTAGCTACTTACTTAGCTTTCTGAAGCCATACACCTGGCCTTGCTTCTCAATATGCCTTGCCTAAGGCTTGAGCATTTCCTGGAAGGCTACTCTGTTGGCCTCATGCTTGAGCATGGTTTGCAAGGCCCCATTTTGTTGGTCTCTGTGTGTCCTTGGCTTGGGAACTACCGTGTTGGCTTTAACATGATCTTGGCCTGGGAGGCCACCCTGTTGGCCTCAGATTTAAGTATGGTGTAGGAGGTCACCTTTTCAGCCTCAGGCTTGATCAGGTGTTGAAGGCCACTCCATTTTATTGTAGCATGAGTCTGACTTTGGCCTTCTTAGTAACCCAACTATAATCGGCTGATACATAGGTTCTTAACCTATGTACAGGCCCCCTTAAAAAGGGGGTGTAATTCTAAGGAGTAAGTCAGATTAGTTTGTATGTCTGACAAAGTGAGTCTTATACATCTTTGACACAAATATAGAATGTAAAGCATAAAAAATACACAGGTTTGGTGTTTTGGTTCCGCATTATACTCTCGCGAGACTGTGCCTCCAAATCAGGAGGAAACCCGGTGATGCAGTGGGATCAGCTCTCCTCGTTTAGACAACAAATGGAGGTGTAAACCCAACATCTCCTGCCAAGATGGTGATGACCAGAGCACCCACAGTTGAGTTACTGTACAAGTCCGCTCTTCAGAAAACCTATTGATGGTGTTACAGGGGGGTTGTCCAGTTCCTTTTATACAGTTTATGGGCAAACTGGTAAAATTCACATATGGGCATTAAACAGAATTAGCATAGTTCATAAGTACTATAAGTGAAATTATTCAAGATACACTAGGTAGACCATCCAAACAAAAAGCACAAGCCACTGGTCATCACAGAACCTGTACCACTGCAAGCTACAAGGTGTGCTAAAAGCCACTGCTTGCAGTACACGGCGTGAGGGGGAAATATGTGACATATTATTGTTGTCAATCAAAATCATTACATATAACATTCTGATGCCTTTTAGCAAATTTGAAGCATGCATGTTGTAATAAATCTCTTTCATTTTGACATCTGTCAGATTTGTCAACATGGAGTAGCGATGAAATTAAAGAGCAGAGAAAAGCCTTGAACCATTTCCCCTGCAATTTAGTGACATTTTCTGCAGGATATGATCAGTTTCATGTCTTACTTTACATGCATTGTCATTTCCACTCTGTGAACAGATGCACAATATCAGAAGCAAGTCAAACATGTTTGCTTTAAAGTGTAAAATCAGATGTTTCATCTGTTAAAAAAAATAAATAAAAAGGTAGTTGAGAAGACAGATTGCAGCTCATAAATTGGGGCAGCGTTCCATTTCCAGCATGTCCAGGAGAGATTGAAAACAGGACAAAAAGAGGCTAGTTGGGGAAAAAAAAAAAAAAAAAAACTTCCGCAATAATTTGAGAGGGCTTGTGTAAACTGGCTGTCAGGGAATGAGAAGAAGGAGGATTCTGAAGGAGTTGTAATATATGTCAAAATACTGCTTAATAGGAGGCATGTAAGGTACGAGAGAGAGGGAGGATGGAACATAACATAGGGTCATACATCTGATTTCAGATGAAATGCCAGCTTTACTCCAGGACAATGGAGAAGCAAGAAACAAATGGTCTTGCATGAACCTGAATGTCTGAAATTTTCGTTTCTGAATTTTAATAATCTTCCAATTAGTATTTCACCCTAATCTTTAAGGTATACAATAATTACCCATTTGTTAATTGTGTAAAATAATAAATAAAATGTCCCAGAGCATGACAGAAATATTCAGTGACTCTAAAACCTTTATAGGATTAAAACAGTAAAAAATGCTTGCACTTGTCATTCCTGATGCCATGTTCCAGAACTACATGTTTTTCATTCATTTCATGTTATTTCTACAGAAAATTCTCTTAAACACTACTGCTAGATATTAAGCTCTGAATGTTTAAATTAGGTTAAGATTATAAATCTTTTAAAGTGCTTATTAAAGAAGCTCGTTAACATCTGCTTTCCATGGACTAGACCCGTTACAACGTTTAAACTTCATTATATTATGCAGTGTTAAATCATTGACTTTTCTTGTCTTCCTATATAAAATTGATTCAGGGGCTGAGTTATGTACAAGTTTAGTTTGTGATGTCACAAAATGAGTGCAACACTGTATACAAATATCAATGAAAGTGGTAACAGGGTACTTTTAGCAACAGAACTTGGATGATAGTGAACTAGTTTACATTTATTTTTAAAAGAACAAGGAAAAGGATAGAAAATTATACATTAGGTACATAATTAGACTGAAAAGTTGAATCTGTGTATATTAAATGTGATGAGTACTGTTATAAAAGTACTAGCGATACCAACACTATATGTCATTTTTTATTGTTTTATTGTTTTTCATAATAATTATTGTATAATTGTTTTACAGAACATTCAGATTTAATTATTTCTCTTAACATCAACATGATGTTAAGAGTATTGATGTGATGATAGACAGATAGATAGATAGATAGATAGATAGATAGATAGATAGATAGATAGATAGATAGATAGACAGACAGACACAGTGCATCCATTATCATCGTATATTTTTAAATTCACACCATTGGTTATAAAACGTCTGGTGTTTTCAGCCCACAAATGCAACACTTGCTCTGAAGTGGAAAGAACATTCCTGGCTTCTTAACTCAGGAAACTCCCCTTTATCTAAGAAACATTTGTGATTTATTAACCAGGACACATATATGTTTGCTCTATAAATCTTACAGTGTATTTTAGACTCCAGTGTGCCACTATGACACTTCTGAACTTTTCCTGCTTATTTTGCCAGATGCACAGAGAAAGTTTCGGTGTGTTTGAGTTGAAAAGTATCATTAGTCGGCTTAAATCAATGAACACACATCTTTATTAGTAGCTTAAGTGATGCGTGAGACGGAGGGGAAGACACTTGCTGTCAGCAACTTCTCGCTAAAATAATTACACAGCCTTTTTACAGTTCTGTGATGTACAGTACACACACCTGGCTGTGTGTGAAATGTGCCTCAGGCTAAAACCACTGCTCGCCTACTCTTGCTTAGAATTAAATGTGTGTAATTCTAAGCAAAGAGAGAAAGAGAGATAAATGTAAAAATTCAGACAGAGGAAAAAATTTTATTTTCACTCAAGTATGACCAAAATGTTTTTTTTTTTCCTTTTACACAATAAAAATTTTGTATTATGATAATGATGCTACATGATGCTAAATTGAAGGCTATGCGCTTTGATTAAATTACTCTTAATGCCTCATTTTGAATAACTGACTACATTCTGAGTTAAAGGGAATTAAAGGAAGAATTATGAGGGAAACATTAATTGAATGACTTACTTTATTTCTTTATTGAAGGAATCAGTATCAGTAGACTCTCTTCAAACAAGTAAACATTTGACTGAGGAAATTAATTAATCTGTTTAGCAAATCAGATGAGTTTAATCCCATTTAGTCCCATTTGAGCTCACTCACGGTGAGCCTGTGATTTCCAGTATTTCAATCAGTGTTATATGACTTATATTGTCTGCATCTAAAAAATAATTTCTAAACATAGAAACAGCTAAACATTCAAAACTGAAAAACATATTAAAATAATTAAAAACACAAAATCAGAAGAAATAAGAAGAGAAAGAGAGAGATAGAGAGAGAGAGAAAGAGAGAGTGAGAGAGAGATTAAGTATAGTGACAGAAACAAAGGTCTTCCATTACAATAAATGCAATAAAATTGCTTAATCAGCTTCATTAAGGAATCAAGGAATCGTCTCAGTTTAAAGGCTTTGGATTCTCTCTCTCTCTCTCTCTCTCTCTTTGATCAGAGTATTTTCACTGGTGTCCATGCAGATAAAGCAGGATTAGTGAGGCCTACTGAGCAAATAATTGTCCTTACTTTGAAATCCTTCATTGAGGAATGTACACTCTGTTATTTTCCCCATATCGCTCTTAATAACCAACACTTTACGTCTCAGCTAATTCACTATCTTCTTTTTTCTTGTGTCTCTCTTTCTCTCTCTACCTTTCTTTAATATGTCATCGATAAGCTAAATGATAATCAGAGTTTTCTCAGAAGCAATTGATTGTAGTCGACTTTCACCAGGTGGTGAACTTCAATGGACACGTTCAATTAATTAGTTATGTACTTTATCTGAGTTTTTCTTAATGAAGTGCAAAGTGTGGAGTGCCAGCTTCTTCTGTACAAATACATTTGTACAGTATGCCTTATATAATACATATAATAATGCGAGATAACACTGAGCAATTTGCGATATGCCCAGTTAATAATTTTAAACTCACTTAAAATTCATTTAATCAATAATCATTGTTAATCCATTGCATTTGAATTTAAATTTAACACAGCAGACCCCTTATTTAGCAAATACATTGGCTTTTAAGTCAAACCAGGACTTGAAATTTTAATGAATTTTTTTGAATGAAGGCATTAAAACCGATTGATAGTAAGTAAGAACTGTCAAGCACAGTAAAGTAATGAGACTCTTTAATGGTATAAATGTTTTAAAGAAAGCTACATGTCTGTCAATGAGAATCCTGGCCAAGATGGCTCAGAGCCCACTGCATTCACTTCTTTAAACATTCAGCGAGTAAAACACTGACCTGGTTTGATCACCAAAGGAGCTCTGTTTTTGCAGAACAATGCATGACTTCATACTGCCCGCCACACAACATGCACATAACAGGAACTCAGCTGGGAGTTACATACCGCATCTCCCATACAGTCCTGAACTCCAAGTTATTTCCACATGTTTGGGTCATTAAATATTTTGCGTTTCAGATGTGAAGCAGGCAGTGCAATCATGGCTCCAGCATACTCAGAAAACTTTCTACCTTGATGGTGTCCAAGTACTAATGACACATTGGGATAAATGCATTAGTTTAGCAGGGAATTATATACAGAAATAAAGGCAGTCTTTACTCCCAAACTGTGTTCTGGTTTGACTGGAACACCCCTTATATAATTGTGATAATCGATAAACTGGGTTTTCTGTTTATGAAATATAATCAAGTGATTTTACTGTAAATTATTTTATTTTAAATAATGTTATGATGTCAGTAATGTTATTAATGATGACAACAATCAATAAAACAACAAAACCTATAATAATCATAATAATCATAACCATTATTGTTAATAATAATAATCATCATAATCATTTTTAAATTACAAAATTTAAAGTCAAAATTACTTTTTGATAAACACATTACTTTTATTAGATGTCCAATAAAAAGTGAGACTTTTGTATCATATATTGCAAACATTTTGTATCACATCATCAGAATAACACTATTTACATTTTAATTTATAACTGGTTTGTAAACAAAACAAACAAAAACAACAACAACAACAGCAGCACAACATCAACATTAACAATGTTATACTGACGAAAAGACTTACTTGTACTCGAATAATTGATTGATTATATAATGAATAAATGAATAATTGCAAAAAAAAGTTTTTTATTATTATATATTGTTATTATTCTTAAGAGAAATATAATTAAATTATACGTTATAATTATTGAAAATATGTAGCTATGCAGAAAATTTTTAGTTTTCAAAAACAGCACACATAAGCTTCCCTAAAAAGGTTAAAAATGCATCCCATACTTTGAAGATACTTACAAATAAATCCAAAAGGTCGTGTATTACGTTTGGAGCCATGACTTCAGTTTTGTTTTCACATTAAAGCCCATTTATGGGAGTTAATTAGTTATTTGTCATGTGACACTGGAGACACATCTGTCTAATCCAGTGCTCAATAATCACACACACACACACACACACACACACACACACACACACACACACACACACACACACACACACACACACACACACACATACACACAGAGAGAGAGAGAGAGAGAGATCCCTTTGGACATATTGGACATATCAGGGCATACCACAGGGCATGCCACTGAGAAATTTACACAAAACTTTGCTTATGATGCCATCATGTGTATGTGTTTGAGGACTGGGCAGGGTAAATATATACAGCAGTCAAAAAACCCAAGGCCCGACCCAGCCTCCAAACCCCCCAAATCCTAATCTGATTGATGATCCTAAGGATGCAATGGACAAACAAGTCCGATCCACAAAGGCCCCACCCCACAACCCACAACATCCAAAGGATTGTAGCGTCATTCCCTGAGAGGCCAAAGCTGCTCAGGTGACATAAGAGGATCCTACACAATTTCCTTCCTTCCTGATTTCCTTCCTTAGAATCCACTGTCAAAGTCACTCAAAGCCCATTTTTTCTACTTCCAACACATGAACTTCAGGGGAAAAGGGTTCACTTGCTGCCTAATATATCCTGTCTATCAGAACCCACTTCCAGGTACCACTGTAACAAGATATTGTAACTGTACCCATTGTGACAAGATCCAAATTGTGGCTAGACACCTGGGTCAGAGCAAAACTACAGCTACAACTACAGTCGTCAGGACCTACCAAATGTGCTTCAAGGAAAGAAAACCGTATACTGGTGACAGGGTCGTGGGCGGCCGAGGCTCACTACACTGCGTGTAGGGAGTGACGGCTGGCCCATGTAGTGCCCCAATCCAATAGAAAAGCTACTGTAGCTCATATTGTTGAAATGGTTAATGCTGGTTCTGATAGACATGTGTCAGAACACTCAGTAAATTTCTGTTTCGTTGGCAAAAGAGGGGATCCACACAATATTATGCAGGTGGTCATGTTAAGAATGATCAGTGTATATGTGTGCACACATAAACAGACCCCCATACACATGCACATGATACATATCCAATAACCTTATTTTTTTCTTTTAGTCTGTTAATGTAAGCACAATTATGAGTAAAATCTGCACAAGAAGGTTGATGGAATCCCACCATGATACCATGCTCCAAACACTGTTCAGTGTAGAATTCTAGGATAAAGAACTTATTAAACATTTCTGCTTTAGTTTGTAAAATAATTAAGATAAATCTTGTGATATGGGTGGATTTGAACATGCCAAATAAGTTTTAACACAACAGGAAACTGATTCCTAAGGAAAAAAGATTAAGCGCTAACACTCTTGCCAACGCAGCTTCATTCCTCCTGATAGAAACTTTTCAGCGATGAACAATACCTAATTACACACTGAGATAAACACATCAAATCCCTGTTTCAATTGTTTCAGACACAGATTGGAGCGAAATTAGAATTAAATTGCTCCTTTATGCGACTTTATGCCGCCTTCAAACGTGACTCACTGCCACAATGACAGGACTGGATAATTTTGTAAATACACAATGGCTCTTTGTCTCTTTTGATGCTTTCGTCTTTTTAAAATCAGTTTTTATTAAAATAAAAAATGCATTATTAATCAGCACCAGCCTACGTCTGTATCCTACGAAAGAAACCTCCGAATGTCATAAAAAGTGCAATTTGCCTTGTTACAGAATGACTGCATAAATACCACGTGTCAGCATCGTGTTTGAAGATGCACCACATGATATCTTTGTCATTAAACAGGGCCGAGTTGCGCTTAAAGACAACCCGCATGCTGTCCTGTCAAAACAGCTCTCACTCCAGCTAAAGGCAGCTCGAATGAAGGCTGTAATTTACAGAGAAATTAATTATCTTGATTAATCAAACTTCTGCAAAGTGTAGAGCAGAGACAAGCGAGAGAAAAGTGAGGCGCTGATGAGACTCTAAAAGAGGAAGCGACAGAATTCTTTAAATTAAATTAACTAAAATTAACTAAATGCAACCTTAAACTTTTTGCCCAAAGCCTGATCAGAACAGCAACATTAAACAGGGAGGTGGAATTTTATGGTTTTGCAGAGGTAACAATTTCGTAACAATTTTGACCAACTGGATCATGTTATCGACAACTTGGTTGTACAGTTTGATGTGGAGTAACATATCGCACCTCTGTATGCAGGATTTGAATTTGTGAAAATAATGCTGATTAAATGACTTGGAACATTTAGTAAGCAAGACAGATGAAATAAAAATGATCTGTAGAGTTCCACAAGGATCTGTCTTAGGGCCACTTATTTTTTCTTGTTTTTGTTTCCCCATGGTAACTACAATCACACAGCAAGGATTCTGCATTCTTACATATAAATACAGATAAAACACTAATGTACATTGTTTATTCACTTGTTCTATGTAATGATCAGCAGCCAGAACATTAACAAATTAATCTGGTTTGGAATTCTTACAGCTGAAATAAGACATTATATGCATATGAATGGAATGATTTTAAAAATTGTTAATTTTGTTTATGCAGATTTGTTAGCACAACAATTTACAGTAATTCTTATAACCTGTATGATTTTATTGACTACATTTGCAATCAACCAGCATGGGATAACTTTCATGTGTTCAGTATTTAGTTTTATTAATAAAATTAATTACCTTGTGTTACCCCTAACATTTGCTATTACTAATATTGTTCTATGTATTTGTTTATTGTTACTCACCTGACTTTTATCCAAGTATCTCAGCTTACCTGCTGATACTCGCTGCAAAAAAATTTGTCTAGAGGTTGCAGCTGGATCTGATCCAACCCCTAACTATTAACAGACAAGATGCTGCACAACACACTTAACAACACGTGTGCAACCTGATTTCCCTTAGATAGAAGGGGGTGGATCAGGTCTAACTCTGCTCCTGGACTTTTGGTTCTGCAATGGGGAGTATTTGTAAAAAATAAACAAATAAATAAATAAAAAAATTAAAAAATCAGTTGTTCTTTGCAGAGAAAAAAAATCATTATTACATGTCTTTAAAAAATAGTTTACAATTTGAATTTGTTGTTTTATTATATTTAACTTTTTTGGTTAATTAATCCTTAAAATCTTGTACCTGTATTCATCCTCAGTCCTAATTTTAATGGTTTTTACCAGCATTTCTCTAAGGGCCCTGGTAAAGTGGTGATGTAATGAAACACAACTCAAACTCACAAACACTCAAACTTCTGTTGGGACAGACAGAAGAATAAAGTGAGAGTGAGAGAAAGAGAGAGAGAGAGAGAGAGAGAGAGAGAGAGAGAGAGAGAGAGCATGCAATATAAAGCTTTTGATAAACCCAGCACATGTTCCACCAAAACAAACATGTATCTCCTCTTTTTTTCCTCCATCACAGTGGCAAGATAAAAAAAAACAATTAGGATGCCAATATTTTTTTCAGTTACTTTGGAAAACCAAAGATAGCATCTGTAAACTTCCAGTGAATAGAGGGGGGTGTGGGGGATTGAGGGGAGTTTGTTAACATTTAAGGCAGAAAGATCCATCATTTATTGCAAGTAGCAGAAGCTTCTTGGCATTGCTGACAATGTTAATTTATGCAAATTCACTCTGTACAGATGTCTGCATATATAAAATTTAACCTTTTTTTTCCTGGACTATAAGAATTTTTTGTCAGTTCATTTGTTTTGTTATGGTTACAATGGTAATGACGTACTACTGTAGAATTTATGGAAAGGTTATCAGAAGATAAATAAAAATATTAAATAAAAAATATATATTAAAAAATTATTAAAAATTATAAAAAATTATTTAATAAAAATTATTAAAAATAATAAAAAAGAATACATTAACATTACCCTATCAATTGAGATTTATATAATATTTTAATACTACATACAGTATCATCAGGCCATCAGGTTGACCCTTATTTTAAACCTTTACTAACACTACTTAATAGTATAATATTTAAAGTGATTTAAAAAAATTAAGAAAAAAAACAGCCAACTTTATCTAGTAGTTTTAATTAATAGCGAAGCATTAATGTTTAGCAGGTACTGTTCTAATTAGCAAAGTTAGATAAACATTTAAAATTTTCAGTACAAAATCTGTAGTAATGTTGAATTAAATCCTAGCTAATAAATATATAAATCTATAATACATTAAGTTAATTTGTGGTGTGATTAACCGTCAAGTTTGCCATTGGCTGGTTAAATTAACCTTAAGCTCTGCCCTTGTTATCACAGCACTGCTGGTCAGACAATACATTTTCATTTTCCTGTGTAAATACAGTAGAATTGTATTAATAAAGATACAATATTGTAGCAATAACCTTTTGTCCAGCTCTTCAATGTTAAACATCAATGCTAAATTCTGAAAATAATAATGATCTTGACATTCTTTGAGTTGATTTTCCTAGAAAATTTTCATGATGCGAATTAAAAACATGACCTTTTGCCCTTGTGCAAATTCAAAAGCCGTCTCTTTATAAATGTCTTACTGAAAGCACAGGTTCAATAATGCCACTTTTGC
Organism: Clariallabes teugelsi; assembly: GCA_030014215.1. NCBI lineage: Eukaryota > Metazoa > Chordata > Actinopteri > Siluriformes > Clariidae > Clariallabes > Clariallabes teugelsi. The sequence continues at coordinate 15,743,313 of JAQMYG010000007.1, forward strand.
ATTGTACAAAAAAATTCCCCCAGCCTACTCATGGTGTCAATTGCCCCATAAGTTTTTTCCCTCATCAGAAACCTTATGAAGGCTCTGGAGAGAGAAACGTGGTCTAGAGATGCAAGGACTCAGCGGTGGCCTATGAGAAAAAGGCTTAATTAATTTGAAATGGCACTCCGGGAGGGTTTGGGCTTGAGTGAAAGCCCTGGAGTGGAAAGCCGTTGGAGTGTGTAGTGCCTGGAAACACGGCACTAATCTACAGCCCAGCTCATTTGAGAGGCTTACATCAGCACACGGGAATGTCGAGGTGGACAAGGGGGGACAACAGGGGTGGGGTGGTCCACTTAAGTTCCAGAAATACATGATGACTTGAAAAGTGAAAATTGTGAGAAAAATAGTGTGATTGTTTGTTAACATTTAAAATAACATTTCAGTCATAAAAGTTAATCAAGCAGTAATGCTAGCTTTAAATAACACACAAAAATAAAACCAAAAAAGCCAACAATCCCAGAAGTATATTTTCTGGATTTTGTGAGAACATTTTCAGATAATGTACTGGAGGAGTTCTTAAAATGTAGCTACAACTTTTTGTGTTGTAGAAGTTTTAACAATAACAATTTTATAATGTTATATTTGGGTAGCTTGGAACATTTTAGGAACATTTACAATAAATTGCATTGTCTGGGAGTAAAGAGAAGAATAGACAACTCTTTATTAGAATGAGGAGGAAACAAGAATCAAACACAAGAAACTGACTTCTGTTGTGACTTCTGAATGTTACTGGATATCAGCAACTACACTCAAAAATGATTCTGGTCTCATGAATTTACATATATTTACAATTTACTATTTTACTAAAATGAATGAAGTTTGTATATGCTCTCCATTTTGTTAAATGAGTTTACCAAAATAACTAGGGATGCACCGATACCACTTTTTTGGAAAGAGTACGAGTACTTGCATTTCAGTACTCGCCGATACCGAGTACTTAATAAAAACATGATTTAAATTTACAGAAACAG
>JAQMYG010000007.1:15746328-15763401 GCA_030014215.1 Clariallabes teugelsi
GACAGTAGGGATGAACCATCTACATCGGCCTCTTCTATGGAGATGTGCAGCGGCCTTGAATATATGGACTCGGAGGAACTATTAGAAAGGGGTGCACACAGCAAAAAGTTTGGGAACCACTGGTGTGGACCAAAACAAAGAAATAAAGACAATAGTCTCATAAACACATCACCAAACATATGCAACTAAAATCAATGTCAGTTTCAGAACATCTGCACATCTTCGCCTGCGATAATGATACAAATTAATAAAAATGCTCAGCACCTGGACTGAGTTAATGCAGGAAGTAAAGAGAATTCAAAATTCTCTTTATCTCCTGTCAAAAACATGAGTCTCAAACAAATCACAAAATCCAGTGGTGAAGAATAACGGGAAAGAAACCTCCTTTGTCTACCTTAACAAGTGGACCATGTTGCAACTTGGTTTGGGTACCGAGTTTATGCTTGGCATACTAGAACTTGGAATGAGTACATGGCAAAGAAACTTGACACGGGCCTAAGGATTGAACTTGAACTGGGCACTGGTCTGGGACTTGACCAGCCACTTTTTGGGCCTTTGGGGACAGCTTGACATTAGCATGACGTCCTCAAAGGCAGACGATGGCGCCAGTACAATGGGGTATGGAGCAAGCTTGGCCATCATTGAAGCTGGGGTGCAGAGCAAGCATGACGCCACCGAAGCTAGAGTGTGGCACAAGCAGGATGTTATTGAAACTAGGGTGTGGCACAGGCGTGATGCCATCGAAGCTAGCACAGGTTCTTAAAACCAGGTGGTGGCTCCAACATGACTTCCTCAGAACCAGCTGGAAGAGGAAGCATATAATTCTCAAAGCTAGCAGGTGGTAAAAACAGGACTTATTTGAAGCTAGAGGACATCACACAGCATGATTCATGCAGAACAGGGCATTTCTCAAGCAAACCAGGGCATATTTTAGTTAAAGTATGCATGATTTTGGCAAATCATAGGATAGAGCAGGGCATGGTTCAGGCAGAGCATGGCATGGTTGGGGCATAGTATAGAAGAACATTCTTGCTTCAGTTAATACAAGAAATGAATACTTAAAACGTAATATTAAAAACTGTTGTATTGTACTGCTTACAAAACATTACATGAAAACCATCTTTAGACCATCTAGAAAAACTTTTTAGAAGGACTTTTAATTAATATTAAAACAGTTTGACAGCAAAACAAGACAACTTAATTAATTCAAACATTTTTAAATATTGCAAACTAATAGAGATTTTTTTGTGAATGCTTTCTTTCTCAGCCACAAAAGTGTTAAAAATAGTTGACGACTGCGTCTTTTCATAGTAAAGGTATAAACCATATCATCGCAGCACAGGCATAAACCATGTATTCTTTCATTGCTTGACTGCATATACATCTGTTATGATTAAGATACAGTAAAATTTAGAAATCCAAATGTAAAACAGGACATACAGGACAAAATCAGACATCTCAAAACACAACAGTTTATTTTGTACACAAATCTTTCCACTGTCTCTCTGTTTAATTTTCCTTTGACAATATTACTATAAATGTATTGTGGCTCCCTATTGCAACAAACTAGTGCTAATGATAGCAGGAGCAAGAGAGAAAAAAGAGAAGCATCATGGATGTTAAGCGACACATACCTGTACTTCATTAATGCTGTAGTAACTGCAGAGTAAACAACCTTTTTTCATAGATTTCTCCAAAATCCACTGAACACATTTGGTTTATTCATTACACCTGCTCTTGTGCACAGCAGTTTTCCTTCACTGATCATGTGATAGAAAGAAGCAGTGCTGTTGGCTTTTTACTATGCTTCGAATTTTGCTATGAAATGAGGTCACTCCATGTTGCGGTTTACCTCAAACCTGGAAGTTCAAAGCTTCTAAAAGAAGGAAATTCAAAGGAAAATAATTTGCCAAAAATGGAAAACGTTTCACATTTTGCTGTGAACCAAATACTTCATATACTTCCAACAGAATAAAGAAATTTGAACAATTGAATAAAAGGGAACCACCACGAAGGCATAGCTCCTAAGGAGATCCTGCATTGATTGGCAAGTTGTTCACAAGGTTCCCAGGGCTCCAAGGCAGGGATAACTAAAACCAAAGCTCGTCCCAGCAGGGTGAAGGAGCAGACATGGAACTGATTGGAGGTACTGTAGAGTCCTACTCAGAACTCCTCAGACATTATTTCCAGAATCTGGTGAAAGAGCAGTCATGTCCTCGCCAACCTCAGGCATGACTGTGGTTTGGAAGGCTGGTCCATCAGTACGTGACAAGACATGAACCAAAACAGAATGCATATGACAATGAAAACAAACACTAAGCAATACGGAAATGGGCATCATAATACTGCAAGCTTCTGAGAGCGGCAACATATGTGACATCTGGTTAGACCAAATCTAACATTATGAAAATGTGCAATAATGTAGAAATGTTTGTGATCACATTACATCAAAAGACAAAATAAAATTGGCACAAATTTTAATGTTTAAAAACACTGTGCTTACTTAAAATACAGTAGCTGGGTCAGCAAACGTAGAGCGTGTGCCCTATATCAAAACTCTAGAAATGGAAAGAAATTGATGATGAGAGATCAAACTGTAGTATTTGTCCTGTATTAAAAGTTTAAAAATTTCATAAATATCCATACAAACAAAAATTACTGCCCTCTGTCTTTCAGGACGAAGGACTAGGTCTATCCAGGAGTGCAGAAACAGTCTTCTCGTTGTTGCCAGACCTTATCACATTGCTGGCCTACACCACACCGTCTCGATAAGGCCCTTCACAAATGCTGCCTTTATTTTCCACTGCAATATGAGACGAGTTCTTGCTTGAGTATGACTGACAGCAACATCCTCGACAATTCATACTCCATTCACATAATACAACAGGAAAAGTGTGGCTAATTTGTACGATGTGGAAGAACCAGGGGAGCTCTAAGATGTGTTTAGCAATTGAAAATCTTTGAAGTTTGTAATATATCAAAATTTTGATACAATACACATGTCTTTGGTAAATGTTTACTGTGTTCTTGTTGGCTCATCACACAGCTGGTGTTTAGTTGTTTATTTTTTGAGTCAACATACAAATAACTAAAATTGTACTGAAGAAATTTCAGTATCAGAATACATCACATTAAAATATAATAGTCACAATTTTAAACTATTAGAACAATAATTATGGGCCCACTGTTTATTGATATATCGTCATCTAATATTTTATAATATAGACCAGCCATGATTATCTACGCCCATATATTATATACTGTACAGTGCACAAAATGATAATTACCTGTATCTCAATTGAGAGGGAGAGGTTAATGATGTATGATACACATGGAAGAATTTATGTGATATGTCTTTGAAACTCACTAAAAGTCATTACACCAAAGCACTTTAGAAGTCTGAATTCGTGAAGACTTGTGATTGGTCACAGGTTTTGAATTTTTTTATACCAGCAGCTCTGACAGTAGCTGCAAATCACAGAATTGTATTAAAGCGCTCAGTCAAATACATTTCTGTATTAACAGCTTGTTTACAGGGGCTTGTACGGTGGTCCTCCATGTAAACAGATTTTTAAAAAATCGTTGATATAGTGATTTTTTTTTCTTTATGGTAAAGTTTTCCTGAAGGATTCTCCAACGTCACTGTGAGGGTAATGCTTCAACTTTATGTTTTCTTCAGGACAGATGAGTTTTCTCTTTGTGGTTTCTCAGTAAGCTGCATATTTTGGTCTGATTAACGTCAAGAGAGAGAAAAAAGATGGGCCATTAATGGAATGAATGGCAAGAGCAGATTTGACTTGTTTTAAAGAATTAAAAATTGTTGGCAAATCGCTGTGGTATAAGAGGAATAAAACACTTGGGGACATGCTAAGAAAGTAATGTGAGCATAAAACTCTGAATTGTTGTTGAAAAAAATGGAGGTCAGTGCAATAAGTCCATGTACAGAGAATGTGTGTGTGTGTGTGTGTGTGTGTAAGGCAGGTTTCCTGGGGGCTTTGTTTCCAGGCCTTGATGTGTGACCAGCGTCCTGCCCACCCAAACCGCCCCAGCAGGGGGAAGGGCCTCGGCCCGGACCGAATCAAAAGCTCCCGGAGGAAAAAAACTTTGCTTTTCAGAGCTCTGATGTGTGGGAATGGATAGAGGGGCCGAGCTGAAATCCGGTCTCCAGGCAACGGCGGTCCGATATGCTGCGGGAATATCATTAAAGCTTGGGGAACTGAAGCGCTTGGCCTGAATTAGCCAACCTCATCAGAAACAGGCATTTCTTTTTAACGTAAAAAGAGATGGATGGGATACAGGAATTGCAAGAAAACCTTAAAAATAACACATGTTTATGTCCTGTCCTGATGGATATATAATTTATTAATATTTAAGTGACATAGTTTGCATTTTTTGAGCACAGAAAAGAATAAATAAATGCACATTAAAAGTTACTTAATAGTAACTTGAACACTTGTTAACATTTAAAAAAAAATAAACAACATTAAAGTGAGAAAACTATTGTCTGTTATGTCTGTCTTATCTTCTTGTCAACCTACTTATTTTTATTTTACATATTTATTCAATGTACAGTATTTAGTGCCTTTCAATCACCTAATCACATATCGCAAAATATGTAAAACCAAAACCAAAACTTTTATTTTAAAACAAAAATTATATAAAAATTCCTTCATCAATGAATCTTTTTAGCAAACTTTTTCACGCATCAGTGTATTACGCAGGTTAAAGTGACATGTTTTTTTCTTTCCTTTAGCCTTAAACAGCCAAGAAACTGGAAGTAAATGAAGTAGAAACAGAGAAAGCACACAAGCACAAGCAGGTCAGTGGTGATTCAGGCAGCTGGCCCTCCATCACAAGATTAATAAGTTGCCGTTTCCAGGCCGACCAGAACCTAGTGGGAACTATCCAGCATCGTCGTGAATTGTGGGTAACGGCCTCAGCAGAAGCTGGCCCTGGTTTTACTGGCCCCTGTTTTGTGTGTGTGTGTGTGTGTGTGTGTGTGTGTGTGTCCTGTATGCTTAAAGTGGAGGAAAACATCTGTGACTAGAATGATGTCACTGTGAAGGGCACCTGAACAGTTCACAAGGAGAAAAAAATAGCTGAGAAAGTGTCCCTACGTTACTCCAAACTGTCTGGTTTAAATTAAAATTATTTTCCAAAATAACATGTGCAACAATGAATAAAATATTTAAATAAAAAGAAATCTTCATAAAAGAAAGAGATCTCTTATCTAAAACACATTGTAGGACTATATGAAATGTAGAAATAAGATTAACTAAAATAATTGATAAAATCATGAAAAGTAAAAAAAGCCAAGTGACCAGTTTATTTTTGCAGTTTACATATTATAGATTTTTATAGTTTAAGAATACATGCATTACCACTGTAATCATTGTGTAATATTTACGAACACCTTTCGGCTCTACACACGGCTCTAAAATAGACTTCAATTAAGTACACATAAATTTTATAAATGTGCTACTTTGACTAAAAACAGTTCCCAATGCAACTTTAATATATTTTCAACAAAACTCAAATTGGGATAAAAAGGGAATTTTTCCCCCCTCTCCTTTTTAACCCGCCAATGCAGTGGCACTGCCCCCTAGTGCTGCTTTTTTCCCCCCATGAGTCTCACTTTCCCAGCAGTCTTTTAGCTTTTGCAAAAGCATTAGACAATGTGAACAAGCTCTATTCTCCCCTCACACTCAATCAGCCCTTTTGTTCGGCACACTCCACTGAGCAAACCTCACTTGGATATCATCAAAATGTCCACTGAAAATATTGAAACGAGTCATCAGTAGTTGTGTCGTACTGTGGGTTGCCTTATTTTTTTTCCCGTTTCCAGGCCTGAATGCTGCTTTGTCTGCGTAAGTCTTAATGAACCCCAGTCGGCTTTTGACATCTAAACTGGGCCTTTTGATGAAGGGGGTTTGATTCGGGTTTCACGGCACTGTAATGTAAGGGATACAGTAGGTGTAATGAAGCACAGCCCTGAGCAGATAAGAAGTCGATATTATACGTAATCACCACTCTAATGCAACTTTTAAAAAAGAGGAGAAAAAATACCCAGGTGATTATTGCGCAGCCATTGTGTTTGCTCGGGCTACAGGGAAGACGGTGCACTTATTAGCTGTCATACTGAGAAAAAGGTGATAATTACATCAAATTGCACATGTCATGGCTCCATTGAAGCTAGCAGTTTGAGATGCAAAATATAAGTCACCCTTTTCCTAATTCCTAAATCAGGAGTTCAACTCAAACGTGGGTAGGGGTGCTATTAGCATCATTGCTAGCATTACCATTACCATTATTAGCATCTCTTTCACAAGCAACAGGCTTACTGATATTAAAATTAGATTTAAGTAACATGAAACTTTATGGTGAAAAATACAGGGTGATTCACTCGAAAGAGGCCCCGAATATTCTGTATTAACTCTCACTATAATAAAACAATTTAAACCAAAAAAATATGCTACATACCTTGACATATGTGTAATCGATTACATGCAATGCTGGGCGTAATCTCCATTTTCTGCTAGACACATTTCGACATGACTCTCCATGTTCCAATCCCATGAGAAGGTATCAATGATATAGTTGTTTCCTGTTTCCGTACCATCGTCTAAGTAACACTATTTAAGGGTACGTCAGGAACATCATATATGCTCAAAAATTCACTTTGACATCGCTTAAATGAATTGGTGACCCAACAGGTTCACAGTATGAAGAAGCTGCTCATTACTGTAATCCTATCATCCTAATGAGAAGTCGAGTGACTGAGTGAAGGGGTACAACATTAAATGGCGCAATGGCTGTCTGGGGCCTACCTTATTTATCCGACTCAGTGCATCCTGTCATTCTCAAAGCTCCATATACTGCAGAGCACACTGTACATGTTTCATTCAGATTGTTTCATCCTAGTGAGATTTATTACAGAATATTCAGGGCCTCTTTCAAATGAATCACCCTGTATGGGGAATTGCAAAGCACTTTTGGTGTAGCATTTGTAAGCTGCACTTGCATCCACCTACACCTACATGACACCAACCTGACAAAGCACTAGACTGTATATGGATGCAGCAGACATATAAGTAACTGAGGTAAGTGGGCTCAGTAGGAGAATCAGAAGTGCCAAAGATTGCACAATGGGGGGTTTTATAATCAGTGTGTTGGCCTAGTGGCAAATAACGACTGTGACTGGAATTATGACCTATATGTTCATGTGACTATAGCTTATGTTATTGAGTCTCTTTTCATATCATTTTAATGACAGATAAAACATAATCTGCACTTCCATCCACCCTTTACCTATATTAATCTATAGGAAGGCTAAAACAGGAATTCGGTTGATAGTCAAGATTGTTAAATGTTGTGTGTGACTCAGTATCACTTATAACCTGTCTGTTTGTCATTTTGTGACCTTAGATTATGTTCATGATTGTTGTTTGATGTCTTTGATTTGTTTTGCTTGTACATCACATATTAATATAGAATCTGCACTACCATCTACCGTACCTCTACTAACATTAACCTGGCAAAAGAGGAACTTATTTGCATCATGGACAGTTAACATTGTTAATTTTGAATAGTAAATTAATATAATTTGTAATGCATCATTCTTGAATTAACAAAAAAATTTAATTGTTGGCAAATTGCTGTGTGATAAAAGATAAAAAGGCTCTCAGAGCAATTTGTTTATTGTAACTAATCAAAAAATCACTGTGATACTGTATATTCTAAAGTTTTGGCTTCCTTCATGGTGGCTGACATCACCATGATGAGTTTGGTCTGATTCCTTGACTTTATCTGCCAATCAGTAAGACAAACCGAGCACCCAAAAGAAAATTAGCGCATTTAGCTGTCAGCACCAAGCTCACTTTTCAATCCAACCTAGCACTGAGAGAACTTTTTTCTATCCCCTTCCAGCCCTCCCTTTCCCTCACCTTTCTTTCATTGGAAACATGATCTATGCTGAGCTCAGAGATCAAAAAAAAGGTGTAAACTGTGGATAAATGTGATCGACCGTCCCCTCCTGCTTGTTCTCTTGCTAAATGGGAGAGCACTAACAGTCCAAATAGTTTAGCAAGGTTTTTTTTTTTCATCCTCTCTCCTCTACAGCAAAATTGGGGTGTAAAATGACATTTAAGATATATTTGGAGCATGTTCATGTTTCATGAACTAGAACTATTATGATTGTCACTACAAGAGGTAGAGTTGCTATGGGTATCGAGGGTTTCAAGCATTCTTGAACTAGGTTTGCGCTACTGAAGTTAGAGTTTTTAAGGTGGTTGCCACTGTTAGGGGTATTTGGGTGTTGTCTTGACCTTGCAGCTATGTAAAATTGTCAAGTGATTTGTTGCTTTGGCCATCTTGCCAGTTATACTCACCTTATACCCGATCCTTGTGTTGGGTTCCAAAAACCCTGCTTTATCAAAGCTGTAAATCTTCTAGACAGTTATTTTAAGCAATGTATGTGTCAAAAGATTTAAATTTTAATTAAATTCATGAGTTGCAGCACAGTGGCTTAGTAGTTAGCACTGTCGCCTTGCACCTGGGTTTGATTGTCAGCCAGGTTCGATTCCCGCCTCTGTGTGCATGGAGTTGCATATTCTCCTGGTGCTTGGTGGGTTTCCTCTGGGTCCTCCGAGTTTCCTGCAGTCCAAAGACCTGCAGATTAGGCTACTTAGTGTTCAAAAATTTTACAGTATGTGTGTGTATATGTGTGTGCTCCGCGATGGATTGCCACCTTGTCCAGTATGCACCCCACCTCGTGCCCTAAGTCTCCTGGGATAGGCTCCAGGATAATGCTATTTAGATGATGAGTGAGTAAGTGAGAGCAAATGCATGAGTGATATGCCAGAGTTGCCATCCCTTCCACTATCAAACTGTAGGTCTACAGTATAAAGTAAATGTAATTTTAGCATGTGCTATCCCTAAAACTAGTGACAGAAAGTTGAATGTTAAATGTATCTGTAGATTCAGATTTAAGTATCTGCCTCCAAGAAATTTAATGAATTCTGACTCCAAACAATAACCCTCTGGCAATTAAGCTAATACACTAATCAGCCAATGGCTGACATCATTTTATTATGCCTTAGGTAAGAAAATAGTTCTGGCTTTTATGTTGCTCTTCCGTTTGCTATGTTACAGCTATATTCAGAAGATAAACCAGCAGATAGACCAAAGTGTCGAACATGTCTGCATAAATGCTTACTGCTGGACTTTCCCTCAGCCATTGTGCACAATGTTAATCTGCTTTTGGCAGAATATGCACGTCAGTGCACCCGCTACACTCTGCGTGTCTATATGTCATGCACCTTAGGCTATACCCTTCTGTTAAAGAGTAAGATAAGTTTGTCTTACCTTAGAGGGTCGAACCAAGGCACAGGCATAAATCCATGAAAGCACAGTGTTGAGCACATCATGCTAATCAAAGTCTTTAAAAAGGTGGTAAAAGTTCATAAATTCATGTTAGACAATGGGAATACATTTCTAAAAGAGACTGTTTTTATTATTTTTTTGAAGGTTTTGCATTAATGTTTTGATACTTTGGGTAATATATGTGAACTTGTTTGAAACTTTTTGTATCAAACAGGTTTTAAACACATTACAATGATCATGTCTGGAATGTATTTCCTATTGCTGTTTTAGATTTTCCATCTCATAAGTTTCCAGTTTACCACAGAGCGAGGCTCTGGCACGGTAAATTTCAAGCCCTGGAGACTATCTTTCACTACCGCTGGACAAGCAATAGGGCAGCATCAACAAGGTGTCACTAATTCTGTCACTTGCACAAGCTCCATAGTTAGTGTGTATAGTGAGTTTAGAGTGTTTTTAGAATAGTTGAGTCATTAGGATGTATAGTTTTAGTATGGTTATGTTGTTGGTGTGGCTTGGGTTTTAGACTTAGTATTGTTAGAGTGTCTTTTTATGGAGAGTATGGGTAAGGTATATTGTGCTACCAGAAGAAGAAGAAGAAGAAGAAGAAAGAGACAAAGCAAAAGAATGTATTGGATGTGCAGAGAGTGTTGGTTAAGGGTACAAAGTGTTGATATGGTTAGGTGATAAAGTTGTGGAGGATTAGTAGAATTAGATTGTGTTTAGTAGGGTATTTAGGGTGTTTTGTGTCAGCAAGTAAGAATCACATGTATGTATATAGGGTTAGTAAAGTTACTGTGTATAGGAATTAGAATGGTTCGTGTAGAATAGGTGTGTACCTATATGTGTGTATAGAATGGTAAGTACTATATAGGGTGTTTAGCATAAGTTTGGTTTGGGGGTTTATTGGGGGTTTGTTTGGTTAACGTGTATGGGTTTGATATGATTAGTATGTGTAGAAATTATAGAATTACAATGATTATGGTTTATAAGGTAAGCATGGTTAGACTGTATAAGGTTAGTATTGTTAGGGTGTATGTGGCATTTTAAAGTGTATAGGGTTAATATGACCAGGGTCTAAAGGACACTGTCAGAGTTGTTCTTGGTCTTTCAGCTGCTCCATTTGATGGGTTGCCAACAGGTTTACACCGGATGCCCTTCCTGATGCAACCTCCCTTTTTTCCAGCCTTGGGACCTGCACTCTGGCTGAGGTTTGGGCATTGGGTGGGAAATGAATGCAGGCCTTCTGCATGGGAGGCAAGAAACCATACCACTGAACCACCAATGCCCATTTAGGACACTGTCAGAGTGTATAGGGTTTAATATGGTTATTGTGTACAGGGCGTTGTCAGAGTGTATAGGGTCAATACTGATAGGACATATTGTGTTTGTATGGTTATTATGGTCAGGATGTTAAGGTATACACTATATAGTATAGTCATGTATGTATGGCATATAGGTTATATACAGAACTGTGTGCATTTGTGTGTGTCTGTGTGTGCGCCCTGACCCAGATCACATTCAAGTCCCAGCGCTCACACTGCACTTCTCATCTATCCGTCACCAAGGAGGCAGACAGACCTCAGAACAACACCTTATTATACAGAAAGAGAGAGAGAGAGAGAGAGAGAGAGAGAGAGCGATAGATAGACAGTGACAGAGAGAGAAAGAGAGAGAGAGTGTATGACAGATAGAGACAGAAAAAGAGACAGAAAAACAGATAGAAAAACAGAGAGACAGACAGAGAGACAATGACAAATAGAAAAAGACAGAGAGAGAGAGACAAAAAGAAAGACAAATAGGAAGAGAAGTAGGCAAAGAGAGAGACAAACAGGTAGAGAGACAGACAGGGAGACACACAGAGAGACAGGGAGGGAGGACGACACTCCTGGGAAACAGACTAGTCTAGGTGCTGAATAAAAGCCTTTCATTGGCGTAAACAGAACTGCATGAGAAACACACAAACTATCAGCATCTCATACGCACACACATTGTGCATTGTGTCAGTGAACATTATTATTAGCTGAATGCTAATAAATATTCCATTTTTATTAAGTGTGGCACTAGATTTGGTTTCACCAAAATGCATAATTAGTCAAAAAAAATATATATTTCAGATAAAAAATTTAAAAAATCAGTAATAAATATTTTAATAAATATTCAACACACACTCCAGGGTGTGATACAAGCACTGAGGATGTTTGGTGTGAGACTACCAACTTAGCATACTTCCTCCCTTTTTCTTTTTTGTATTTTTGTTTTGATGACATCCTGTTCTTGGTAACATAATCATTATGGTGCTCAGTTTCTCCCCTTGTAGATGATCACGTTTATGGCATTTTATAGTGTAAATTGTTTTGTATCCCTGATACCTATCAAAAATAAGTTCCAATAGGTCAAATATGTGCCAGAAGTCTAACTCCCAGAGTACAACTCAACCTAGAAACTCAGCCCCAGAGAACTATGACACCAGGGCCAGTGTTTTATCTGTATCTTCCTTCCTTCGGTGCATATATGCTGGTGAGTAGAAAACCCCACATTAAAAAAAGTATCTTTATTTGTGAATTAAACAGAATCACTTCATTCTTGAGAGATGTATGATCATTAGTTTTGAACATGAGTTTGAATGTGATTAGTTAATTCTGATCAGTCACATACTACATTATAAAAGGCTGTGCACACTGGTGAAACCAGGTTATTTTTAAAATTTAGAAATTCTATTTTCCTTGATCTTTTTTCATTCCCAAAATATTGATGTTTATTTTTATTTGCATAGATTTATGTCATAAAATCACAATTCATTCCATTTCAGCTACAGTATGTGCTGCAACCCTATAATATGCATATGTTCAAGGGAGGTGAATACATATGCAAAGCATTGTGTATAAAGCGTATATTATATTATTAACACTAAAGGCTATAAAATATTTAAAAATAAATAAATAAATAAGAGTGAAATAGGAATCAGTTTTAATTAGATGTGTTTCAGTCAAACTGGATTGGTCAAATGGTGTTTCAATTCCAATTTGAAAGCTTTTGTGCTGAAAAATCGATCTGAATCATTTCAAACAAAACGATTCGGCCATGAAGACACTTCGCTCCATTCTACAGAATTCCTGCTTTGGCTGAACAATAAATGTCCTTCATATCAAACGGAGCAGAAACACCACGCATCTTCTCTCCAATGTGGCACACAATAAACAGATCAGAGAAGGCTTTCACGTCTCATTTTGGCCTCAAAGAGCGACAAGATGTCGAAATTACTGTTGAAACTTTTTCGCACTCGGCTTCAGATCCCGCCTATTATCTTACAGCAGAGTTAATTAAAGTGGGCGAAAGTCGAAATCAGGAGAGGATTGCTCATTTTCTTGCTCTCTGGTCAGGAAAGAGTGATGACCATGACACGACTTTATAAAGATTACAGACAGAGCCTGGAAAAGTACAGCTGGATTACACACACAACATCCAAAAATCCCTTAGTCCCTCACAATGTGACCTCATCATGTAATTCCGCAGATCATTACCGACTTTCCCAAAAACTTAATTTTGCAATTACGTGTGCAATTAATTAATAGCTGTGCTGTCATTACAGCACTGAGGGAGAAATAAAAGATGGCCTCTTGAAGTAAAGTGGCCCAAGTGAAACCACAGGGGGCTGGAGAAGGGTGGATAGTGAGAAAAGGAAAAGGAAAAAAGAGATGGTTATTAAAGGATTGCGGAGTTAATCTGGAAAGGGTTGTGGGAGGGATGTGGACGGAGGAGAGGTTTTTCTCTCCATCATAGAGGAACTCTGAGTGGATTCGGCAGGCAGTTATTGAGCAGTATAGAAAGCTCCCAAAGGAGAGATTAAAGAGATCTATGCACTCAGAGATTGTCAACTAGTCACACACACACACACACACACACACACACATACACACACTTGTCTTACTATCCTTATAAGGACCTTTCATTGACCTTCCTCCTTCCTTGTGAGGATCAGCCAAACAGTAGCACATTGGGTCCCCACAAAGATATGAACTTCCACAGGTTTCTGTTAGCAAACTACATTGCTGGGGGGGGCTCTCTCACTCTCTCTTTCTTACACACATGCACACATACTGTACACACACGCACACAGGAACAACTAAAATTTTATTTTTCATGTACACAACCATACACCATATGATATGCAGTGAAATGCTTAAGAACAACGCAACAACCACTGGGGATTCTATGACTCTACAATTATTAAACATTTATCTGCTATTATTAATATTCTATTTTATTTATGAACAATGCATCGATGTATTAGCTAAAATAATTTTAGTAGCAAAGAAAGCAATCAGTCTGATATAGAGCAGTCAAATACACCTTTTAGCTGTTTTGATTAGTACTTTGCTAGAAGATATATTACTACAGTATACTACTATATTTTTTGGATATTATAAAAAATGTGTCTCATATGTCTTTGTAATGTTTCTTTAGTCATTCCTTAAATGGCATTACATAGAACTGTACAATAGCATTTTTGTCTTTTAGAAAGGATTTCATGAAGAATCCTTTTGGCAGTGAAAACATTTATTCAACATACTTTTAAAGAATGCTTTATGGTAAAATATGGAACCTTTAAAATTTAAGTTTTTTTAAATGTAGAATCTTACAACAGAGAGTTTTTTCTAACCTAACTTACTTTTATAAATCCTTTCTAAGAAGGTCACTACATGTCTAACTCTCTCACATATTCCTAAAACAAGGCCTCAGCTCCACCCAGTAATGCCAACTGTCATTGTAGTGTCAAACATTTAATTGATCTAGAACCATGGATCTCCTAATTGTGTCTGTAGAGCATCAGGGATCCATGTGTTAAAGTGTTCTATGGATTTTTTTAAAAATAAGAAATTGCTTATTCCTTATTTTACTGAAGAGGTCATGACCTGAGTACCTGTCGGGTACTGAAGAAGAGGCATGGACTGTGTACTTTTAGTCCTGGAGAAGGTGGTGCAATCTGAGTACCTGTCAATCCTAGGGAAGGAGGCATGGCCTCTGAATCTGTCATTGCTGGGTAAGAGGCATGGCTTATGTAATTTTCAGTCCTAGAGAAGGAGGTGGGGTCTGTGTACTTGCCAGTTCTAGGTAATGAGGCAGGCCCTGTATACTTGTCAATCCTCCTGAAGGAATTATGGCCTGTCTACTTGTCTCTCCCATTGAAGGAGGCATGGCTTCTTTGCCTTATTATTCAAGATAAATCATTTTCATAATTCATTTTACAGGCCTTCTCTTCAACTAATAAAATGCCAGTCAGCCGTGTGTATGTGTGTGAGTAAGAGAGAAAAAGAAAGAGAGAGAGAGGAAGAGAGATAGAGAGAGAGAGAGAGAGAGAGAGCGAGATTAGTGACTGGTGAAGCTAATTACTACACTGTAACACGAGTGCTCGGGCTCTGGTTTCTCTCAGCGCACTATGGTGGATCAATCTGATGACAGCGATCAAACTGTTTAGCTCACAATCTCTCTCTCTCTCTCTCTCTCTCACATACACACACACACACAAACACTCATACACACAGAAGGATAAAATTAAGACTAATTAGTAATTACATCAGGAATGTCCTCTGTTAGTTGAGTCATGTCGACTACTTTCTTGTTAGGTAGATTTAACTCCTCATCCAAGTATCTTCTTGGATAGATCTACCTAACAAGAAAGAGGTCCAGTTGACATGACTCAACTTCCAAATAACCTCACCTGGATGACTGAGAATCTCCATAAACATCAGGAATTTTGAGATTTGTCTATAATTACACTTGAATCTTTACACTTGCCCTGCATACTTTGCACTGGGTGTCAGAACTTGTTCAACTATAGTGAAATTAGTCCATGTTCTCAATTACATTATTGCAGCTATAAACAACTGATCACCCACCAGAATCTCTTTTTCTTTTGCTTGAAGTTTACCCTTTACATGGCAATTTACTGGACAGAGTAAAAATTGTGTAGCTATACAGCAACAAATCCAAGGAAGGATTATTAACACATCCATAGTTTGTCATGTTACTGAAGATAATATTTGGAGGATGAGTGATTGTGTTCTTTTGGAGATTAGTCATGCAAAATAAAGCCAGCGTTAATCCTTCTGCAGAAAAGAAAGTAAAAGAAGCCATCCCTGCAGCACTGATTACTGGTTTCACCCGAGTGTAATTTAACCCGAACGTGGCTGCGCTGGAACAGTCCGCTCACAGGGAAAGAACGAGGGATTGAGTTTGCTCTCTGATGGCTCAGAGAGAGCGACAGACAAGTGCAAGAGGAGCCCAAAAAAAGTGTGTCATGCACCAAGGGGATCGAGAACAATACACATGGCGAGAGAAGACGGGTAACATTACTGGGTGGAGCCGAGGCCTTGTTTTAGGAAGATGTGAGAACTGAAATTCTGTCTCTTATTCAGGACAGAGAGAGAGAGAGAGAGAGAATGGGTATAATGACACTAAAAATATAGATAGAAAGAGAGAGTGAAGTACAGGATAGTAGGGACAGAAAAAAACGAGGGAGGGGTAGAGATAGACAATGTGAGAAAGAGAATAAGATGAACAGATAGAGAAGTTGAAGACAGAAGTTAAGGAAAAAGAGAAGAGGAATAATTAGAAAAAGAGAGTGACATTAAGACATAGATACAGATAGGACCAGGGGATAGAATGGGGATGTGAAGGAACTGATAAAGTAACAGATAGGAGGAGAGAGGAAGACAGATAAATAGAGAGAGACAAGATGAGAGAAACAAAGAAAACGTGATAGTGAGAAAGGGACAGAAAGATATATTTTGATGCAGACATGCTAAGATACAGAAACAGAGAGAAGAAAAGGACAGAAAGAAAGCCAGGAAGAGAGGTGTAGGTAGACTAGAAAGACAGGTGATTCTTGGAATTTTGAAAACGAGAGATCAGACAACAGAATTTAAATTATAAAATAAAGAATGAGGGAAAGATTGATAGTTGGACAGAGAGACAGGTGGAGAGAGTAAAAAGAGAGAGAGAGTATAAATGTAAGAGTTGAAAAGATAGATAGACAGATAAAAAGTTGAGAAGTAAAGCAGAGGGATTTGAGAGAGAGAGAGAGAGAGAGAGAGAGAGAGAGAGAGAGTCCGGTGTCAGTCTGTTCCCTGCAGTCACTTTTCCTGACTCTGCCTGGGTGAAGATTCCTGCTCACCAGCTGCTGTTGCTGTAACTGCACCAGCTCAGTGGGGCCCCTCCACACACACACACACACACACACACACACACACACACACACACACACACACACACACACACCAAAAACCTGTGTGACAGAGTGTACATTTATTCCACAGTGTTGTTAAATTCTAGATGGTGATTGGTCAGAACGTGCTCATCAACTTTCTGTACAGCTCTGACAGTAGTTAATCACATCAATCAGGTTTATATGAATGTGCTCATTAGAATATATTATCATTACTGTAGTTCCTTTACAGGGATTTATGTGGCAGATGCTACACATAAATTTTTAAAAAAAAGAATAATAAAATTATTTTAAAATTCATAAGGTTTTCTGTAATGTGTTGAGCAGAGGTGTAAAGAGTACCTGAAAACCATACTTGAGTAAAAGTACAGATACCTTACTGTAAAATGACATTACAAGTTACAAGTCACCAATTCCAATAAGACTTGAGTAAAAGTCTTAAAGTATCCGATTTTAAAAGAACTTAA
>JAQMYG010000007.1:15772939-15786587 GCA_030014215.1 Clariallabes teugelsi
TGTGTGTGTGTGTGTGTGTGTGTGTGTGTGTGTGTGTGTGTGTGTGTGTGTGTGTGTGTGTGTGTGTGTGCACTTCCTTTCTCAGATCTTGATAGCTGTGGTCTCGTAAATGCTTTTCTTTAATTGGCTACGTAAGATGTGTTTCATGTCACTGAGATGTACAGTATGTGAGGATAAACTGGAGCTAGTGTATGCAGCTAACATGTATATAAGAGTGGAGTTTGTTTCCACACAGCTGAAGGTCAATAAATCAACAAAAGTTTCAAAAAATTATATGCAGATTAATTTGTACATCATTCCTTAAAAGTGCAAAACTAAAACTTATATGCAATTTTAATGAATACCTTCCATCCTCAATTCAACCACTTCCTCAACCACTGCAAATGTGTTAAAATAATTTAAACTAATTCTAACCATCTAAACATGGAGAGGGGGTATTAAATGTGATACTTGCACAAGCACTGAACAATTAATGGTGTATGTGCTGTGTTTTTTTTTGTTTTGTTTTGTTTAAAAAAAGTTGATTCATGGAAATTGGTGGACAGATCTTGCTAACATTTGCTAAAACATCCAATTTGACAATCATATTTGAACGTTTTTACTAGAAGCTCAATGGTGATCTACACACAGTTCGCTACAGTTTTTTTTCCCACACTGAAATAGTTTAAACTTTTTAATTTAATTAATAACATGAATGCTAACACACACACACAATAGGAACAGTGAGAGAGCTAACAGGAACGTGGCCTTGGTAAAGTTATTTCCACTCTGAATGTTAGAGTCTTATAAATATTGTCCAAATGTTCAGAGTGGAAAGGTGGAAGCCTTGAGTTGTTAGCACTGTGTGTCTCGTCACATTTTTCCTGCATGGAATTCAGCCGAATTATTGAGTAAAAAGTAGTGAATAATTACACGATGTGCATAGGAATGCAGAATGTCATAAAGAAAACTGAAGAGACCTTGATTACAAAGTTATGTATTAACATGAGCAGTTACATTTGTGTCAACAAGCTGATCAATATGTCCTTCATATACCAAAAAAGTATGAAAAATGGGGGTGGAAAAAAATTGGGTGCTAATTGGAAAATTGTTATAAGCAAAGTATTTGTAATTTTGGAAGATATGTATTTTACACAAGTATTACTGAAAATTAATACTTTTTAAGAGGAAACCTCTTTACAATTTTTTAAAAAGCAAAATACAAAAGCAATTTACTTTTATATATAATAGCGATATTCCGTTTATCCAAATTTTTTGTTATATTTAGTCATACTGAGGTGTGTGTATTTAGGGGTATTTAGGTATATTAGTACAGTGGAACCTTGGATTGCGAGTAACTTGGTCTGCGAGCATTTTGCAAGATGAGCAATATTTTAAAATAAAATTTAAGTTGATATACGATGGTTCTTTTTTCTTGCACGCTGCAGGATTATGGGTAATCGTCTCCCATGCTCAATCTCAGTGCGCGTGCGTCACTCATATAGTCAACATGCGCGCGTGTGCTGTTTATTTATTGTATGGTTTACATTGTGACCACATGTGTGTGCATGCGCATAGTAAAGCAAAAGCAAGCATCATTAGAGAGGTTCCTTGTTAAAGATTCAGTACCTAGAGTCTCTGTCAGAGAGCAGTGATTCCATGTGTGTGTGTGTGTGTGTGTGTGTGTGTGTGTGTGTGTGTGTGTGTGTGTTTGTATGCACGAACATGCGTGTATTTTAAAGCTTAAGTTAGTAGATAATCAATTCTTGATTTTAGTGCTAATGCATTAGCATTGATTCCAAATAGTTATTAAATATCATATCAAATAATATCAGCAAGGATGATGTGGATGATGTGAGTTAGTGTCATCTTTACCTTAGGATTTGCTTGCTGAGGTAGCTCATCAAGCAGGATCAAGGGGAATTACCTTTTCCTGATGTACTTAGTGATATTTAAGCATGTTTAAAGTTGACATTTTTTGACTTTCAACTACAGTATATATTTGGTTTAATATTTCTACTTTTAATTATATTAACTTTTAATACAGTACATACAATTTCTTCACTCCTTTGAGATGCATTCAAAAAATCAATCACGGTTTGCTTTGTAATTATCTAAAAAAGATTTCCTATAGGGATTTAAATAGAATTTTAAAGTACTAAAATGTATAGTTATAGTTTTTTAAAGAATAATTTAAATAAGTATATACAGTATAATAGTTATACATTATTATATTAACTTATGAATTAAGTCTTATGTAATTTTCCAACTCCACTGACATTCTTCTACTACATTAGAATATGATTAACAAAATACATAAAGAAGACTTCCCTTCATTCATAGTTTATCACATTTACTAGTGAGCTACATTTTACAGGTGAAGTGAGTATAAAACATGATTTCCATGCTAATCACAGCAGGATAGAATGCTTTATTTCCACAGACACTGATAAGCCGATGGGTGTGAACCTGTGTCCGAATCATTTCACAAGCAGGGTAGACGGCGCCCCCCCATATCAAAAGAGGCTATCTGCTTTCACACGGGGTCACAGAGCCATGAGAATTAACCATCAAGTTCAGCTGAACTTTCTGCCTACAGAGCTTAAAGTGGCAAGAGTGGCTCAGGTTTCAATTCAGCCAAACAGGAAGCGTGTCAATCACTCGTTCGATCACTCCTTAACCCACACTGACCAGATGAAGAGATCTTCAACAGTCTGAGACCTTGCTTTATTCCACCTGTCATTATGCTAAATTCGAAACTTGAGACTTAATGTCAAATTTTAAAACAGATACTTTCCTTGCATAAAACAAATTCCTAGGTGGATGTACCTAATGTCAGTTCATAACATCAATAAATTTAGCTCAAAGGCTTTGAAACATTCACTATTTGTTATGCAATTGATTAATGTAAGATGGCATGGCAACTAATATGGCAATTATTGCTATAAAACATGTCTGTCCATATCTAATTATGGTGTATGTTGAACCCTTGAATGTTGAGCAATGTATCATGGGAAATGAAGCAGACTAGAACATGCTAATGTTGTGAAACCTGGAATGTTGTTCAGCTGGAGTCACTGAACCTTAACACACTCACACTTATTCACTTTGAAATCTTGAAACATCAGTTAGCCTACTTTGCATTCCTTTGGACTGTGTAAGGAAACCTGAGTACCCAGAGGAAACCCACCAAGCACAGGGAGAACATAGAAACTCCATGCGCACAGACCGGAGGTGGACTCGAACCCTTGACCCTGAGGGTTCATGGTCACAGTGCTAATCACTATACCAATGTGCCAACACATGCAAATTAATGCCATTGTAATATGTCATTGTAAATATCTATCATAATTATGTATATTAATGAACCAATTCATTCTTTCTTTGTTTTTTATTCATTCCTTAAAACCCAAGTGGCATGGATACATGCTAGCAACAAACATTGGTTAATGGCTAATTTTAAAAAACTGCTTTTTACAAAATTCCTGCTGGGGTGTGTTAAAGGCAGAGGCATCAGACATCAAACTATGCATTTGGGATTTACTCACTCACTCACTCACTCATCATCTATACCACTTTATCCTGTATACAGGGTTACAGGTCACAAAGGGCCTGGAGTCTATCCCAGGAGACTTAGATCACGAGGCGGAGTACACCCTGGACAAGGTGGCAAGCCACCGCAGGGCACACAGATACACACACCTACATACAGGCAATTTGGGAACGCTACTTAGCCTGATCTACATGTCTTTGGACTGTGGGAGGAGACCGGAGTACCCAGAGGAAGCCCACCAAACACAGGGATAACATGCAAACTCCATGCACACAAAGGCGGGAATCGAACCTGGGAGGGGATTGAACCTGGACACTGAAGGTGCAAAGTGACAGTGCTAATAACTAAGCCACCATTCCACCTTATTTGGGATTTAAATAAAAATTCAGTTTATCATATTGCCTAGGTTGTGCACAAAAATGACTGGTCACTTGATATTGCACAATCCTGGCCACTATATATTTATTAAAACACAGTAAAGCAACAAAATGGCTAAATATGCTCCTTGCTAAAAGGGCTACAGTTTCACTGCAATAAATGTTACATAAAATAAATATTTTGAATCCTTTCATTAAATTAATTAAGGCATCAAAAAAAATTTAAGATAATATTCACAAATCAGTACCTCTGTCATATAACAAAACACTAATAAAAATCAACCTCATCCTTTTCTCTCAGAGAGCATGTCCAGTAAATCTCTCTTGCATATTCACTTTCTCAGTGACAAGGCAAAAACCTTTCAAATGCTTTTAGAAAACACGCTTAACCTCAATAAAAAGTATTATTGAGTACACATATTGAATGTTTCAGTAGTGTTCTGTGTCACAAAGCCATGTTTTTTACTCGTGTTGCTTGTAGTTTGGTGCCTGTGGGTGTGGCCTGTTCAGTAATTATTAGTGCCAACAAAAAACAGTAGTACCCGTATAACTGTTAGTCTCAAGCTAATATAACACTATCTTACAGTTTATGGAATTGGCTTATGCAGTTTGAATGTTATTTCCAAAAAAAAAAAAATCCCATTATGTTTTTGACCTGGTGAAACTCATGCACCCTCATGGGTTTAGCTGGAGGAGAAATGGTGTGATATCACCCAGCAGGAAGTAACATTGTAAAAGGGTGTTATTGAGAAGCACAGACTCTGCAAAGACGGCTGTAATGTCAGCTAGGTGGTGCTCCATCATAGCACCTGTGTACAAAAGTCCACTCCAAACTGTCTTTCTCTATTTTCTCTCTCTCTTTCTCTCTCTTTCTCTCTCTCTCACACCCACACCTGCACACACACACACACACACACACACACACACACACCAGCTCTTGGGAGCGAACAGCACAGCATGAAAGCAAAAGGTGAAACTGAAGCTGAAAATTGCAGTGCAGTGACAGAGGAGGTGGCTATCAATGGGCTCGGCCTGAAACTCCATCGCACAGATTGAGTTTCCGCCATGTTGCCCTACCCAGGGTCAGCTGACCAGAACCCAGGGTCACGATTGGCCAGCAACGTCCACGAACCCCATAATAATGTAACTAGAGTGTGTGGGAACCCTAGCTCAGTGGCGCGCCGTGTGATAAACGCTACTTTCCCACTCACAAGCCCGAGAATGGACGAGAATTAAGCAGGCCATCTTAGTCCTGCCACCGGTTATCACGAAATCCTACCTGTGTGTGTGTGTGTGTGTGTGTGTGTGTGTGTGTGTGTGTGTGTGTGTGTGTGTGTTTCACACACTTTCGCTCTTTCTCTCTCTCTCTCTCTGATATTCCTTCTCTACATTCAGTGAAAGTGGCAACTTAAAAACAAAATAGCTATTAATATTATCAATTAACTATATGTGAAAGTGAAAGTAGCTACATTAATTACATTTTTTTTGTGTGTGTAAAAGCTTAAAAAGTCATTATTTCAGTAAGGTTTTTCAGGTGTTCTGCCAACTTTTGCCAACCATTTTAAAGGCACATGATTGTCTGCTGAGGATTGGAATTAAAAGGCAGACACATGTTCTAGCATGACAATTCCCCTGAGCATAAAGCAACGTGCATAAAGACATGACCTGAACCTCATAGAACACCTTTGGGATGAATTGGAACGCCAACTGTGCACCAGACCTCATTATCTAATCTCACTAATCACCTCACCTTTTATAGAAGAATGGCAGCTATTATAATAACAAAGAGGGAACACCTTCATTTTATTTCTATATCTCTGAAATGGAACATTCCTGCATATGCTCGGGTGTCCACATACTTTTGGTCGCATGATCTATGTAATTAGGGATGAAAAAAGATTGTGCTTAGTAGACAGCCACAAAGTGAAGACCATCTGTCTTTCTTTCTCTCTCTCTCTCTCTTTCTCTCATATACACACTCTCTCTCTCTCTCTCTCTCTCTCTCTCTCTCTCTCTTCTCAATGAGGCTAGCTACATAGAGTGTGAGAATGTGATGTGGTGTAGTGAGATGTAAACATTGCTGAAGCTTGTCCTAAGACTAATTCAGTCTAAAACAGTGTCCAAGCACAGTGATGAGCTGTACACTGTGATTGCTTTTGGTTCAAATGACCTCCTGCACCAGCTCCTTTCACTTGTTGGAATGTGTGGAAAATGTACCTACATGTTTTCTCAAATGAATAACACCAGAAATAGTCAGCTCTTTACTCAGCAATGACTACAGTTATTAAACCCCTAATTAAGAAACCTGTCCTTGACCCCTGTCTAACTATAGGCTAATATCAAACTTCTCCTTTATCTCCAATATCTTATATAAGGTTGTAGCAAAGCAGCTATGCTCATATTTATATTAGCAATATCATTCATGAGATGTATCAGTCAGGATTTAGGCCTCATCATAGCAGTGAGACGGCGCTGGTGAAAGTGGTAAATGACCTACTTCTGGCCTCTGATCAGGATTGTGTCTCCTTGCTTTTGTTACTTGACCTTAGTGTAGCTTTTGTCACCACTGATTATACTATTCTCCATAATAGATTAGAAATGTTGTAGGAGTTAAGGGAACAGCCCTCTCTTTACTCAAGTCTTATTTGACTGATCGTTATCAGTTTATAGATTGTAATGGTGATTCTATGTGACACGATATGTGTGGTATTAGTTTCCACTGTTATATGTCTCATCAAAGCCAGATTAGAGACACTTTATTATCGTTGAAGAACCTGTGAAGGACAATTGATACTGCATGCTACTTCCTCCTACTTAATTTTTACAAGACAGAAATTCATATTTTCTGATAACACAATAATTTTGGATGTCCTTTCTGTTTTATCATGAAAAAAGCAGTTTTTCTAACATTAAAAGTCCTTGGCGTGATTATTGACTATAGTCATTCATTTGAAGGTCATGTAAATAATATCAGTAGGATAGCACTATTTAATCTTAGAAATATTGCCAAGATAAGAAAGATATTGTCACTACATGATGCAGAAAAACTAGTTTATGCTTTTGTCAGCTTTAGGTTAGATTATTGTAATGCTTTACTGTAAGTTGCATAAACAAGCTCCAGTTAGTCCAGAATGTAGCAGCCAGGGTCCTCACTAGAACCAAAGATATGAGAACATCAACCCTATCTTTTATACCCTCTATTGGCTTTCAGTGAATGTTTGCATTGATTTTAAAATAGTACTATTAACCAATATGGCACTAAATGGTCTCACACCACAGTACCTGAGTCAGCTGCTAATGTTTTATTATCTGCCTACTTTGATAAAAGGGTGCAGGCTGTTTGTTGGGACTGTGTATTATGAAAACTAAAAACAGGGGGCAGAGCTTTTTCTTAAAAAGCCCCAAAGTTATGAAATTCCAATTAAAGTTCGGGACTTAGACACAGTTTTTGTGTTTATGTTAAATCTTTTGTGTTTATGTCAATCTATTCACAAAATCCAAGCCTTTTGTGAATAGTTTGTATTAGGTTAAGGTGCAGATTTAGAGGACTCATGGATGTAGAGTTTTATGGGGAACTCATTGACCACTCAGGTTTGTTGACAGTTAACTGACTGATTGCTTTACTTTCCACGGAGGCTTCGTGTCTGTTTCCTTCTAGCTCTCCCTTATGCTATCCTGGTTCTTCCTGCTCTGCTTGGATGCTACACAAAATGTACATTGACATTACCTAACTGTAATGCACACCTAACTGTTCTCTCTCAAAAACTCAAAAGGTGCTTGATTGGCATGACAAATATTTACATTTGTATGCGCCTGAGCTCAATTTTGCAAAGGTTGTGAATACTTATGTACATGTGCTTTCTCATTTTTTTTAAATTTTTTTAATAAATTTGCAAAAATGTCAAGTAAACTTTTTTCATGTTGTCATTATGGGGTGTTGTGTGTAGAATTCTGAGGAAAAAATGAATTTAATCCATTTTAGAATAAGGCTGTGACATAACAAAATGTGGAAAAAGTGATGCGCTGTGAATACTTTCCGGATGCACTGTATATATTGTAAACATAATATATCATATATTGTAATATATTGTTCATATATATGTGTGTGTGAACCCTGTTAAAAGCGCTATATATGAATTTTAAAAAAGTTACAGCAGAGCTAAATATACCTTTTACTAAAAGATCTGTGCTGTGTAACCAGTAATTCATTAAGGGGATGCTGTATATTTTGTACAATAGCTGTAAGTTTACTGAGTGTCCTCTTTTCCATCACAGCTTGATCATTATTGAGGGTTACAAAGCTTTAAATTAATGAGTAATTTCTGACACCCATGATAGTGTAGTTTCCATTGCTCTGATTCCCTTTGTACCACCTCCCCCTTCTTTCCATCCCTACCACTCTTCAACAACCCCAGCACCCCCTGTTCCCTCACCCCATTCCCAGTTGCCCCCTACCATCTTGGCCAAGATTGTGCTTAATTAATACAATCCAGGAGGCTAGAAATGGGAACACAGGCCCCCGGCCTCCCTCCACTCAGTTCTCTGCGTAATGAGAGAGTGATGCATCGTGGGTTGCTGGCCCGAGGAGAAGAGGTCAGTAGGAATGAATTTTGAAATCTCTGAATGAGGAGCAGCTCCATGCTGAGAGGAGCTGGCCTGCATTTGCACACCTGGTCATTAACATTGCTAATTAGCAACCATTAATCAGGGCCAGACTCTTTCTCTCTTCTCTCTCTCTCTCACTCTCTGTGTGTGTGCATGTGTGTGTTAGCATGGAGGCCCATGAATAAAAAGATTGTTCCTCCTTACCTCCAGAAGAGTCGGGATAAAAGGGGTTCCCATCAATTCGAGATGAGCCGGATTAAACATAAGGTTCCACTGTGACGCACTCCAAAAGAAGGTAAAATTAATTACCAGTAATTAATTGCTCCGTTCTCATCTGAAAGCAGTGAACAAATCATTAAGCCTCCATCTTTGCTCACTGCCCTCACCATCTTTAAGGTGATAATTTGTGTAATAATGATGAAGATAATGACAATAATTTAGAGACTCAGATCTTGCCTGGATTGAGATTGAAAGTATCAAATATCAACATTTTTAGCAGCACTTTGAGTTACATTACTATAATTATTAAAAAGAATCCATAATTAAGAGCTTTTTTGTGCTACTTCAGAATAATTATTATTGCTACTGTCGTTCTTTTCTTAATCAACAGGTGGTGGATAGAAAACTCTTCTTCTGAGGTTTTTTTTTTTTAAATTCAAAATTTTAACTGCAAACATTTCATCTAGTCTCTCAGTAAAGAGCTATAAACCCTCAGAAATCACAGTTGCACAAGCAAATGATTTTGCAATACTAATATTTGTGTATATTGTTACACCTCTAGTCTTTTGTACACATTTCTTACCACAAAGTTGAAGAATGATAAGTTCTATACTTTGCCCTTTCTTCATGTCCTGTTTGGATTTAAAATGTTCAGAGAAATATAAGAAGTTGTTTTATATGTGTGTATCAAGAGGTAGACAAATAAGTATAATAATTGCTCAACTTCACCAACAGGTTGTGAGAAAAGTGACTGAGTTGTGGTAATCCCAATCAAACGCCTACTTCCTGATACAAAAAAACTAGGTAGGTCACATTTAGTGACATAAAATACCCAATTCTACCCAAAAGATAGCTATTTAGCAGTGTCAGTACACCAGTAAAAAGTCAAATGGCAGCATGAGCAATGAAGTAAACTAACAAAAGTCTTATGTACACTTCTTGAAGGATAAAACCTGATTGACTGTCTACTCTCCCATATACAGGCAGCCCCAGCTTAAGTCCAGTTTACAGACAAATGAAATGAACCTCGTTTGTAACTTTTTACAACCATTCTTCTAAAGCATTTATCTGTTACAAAAACTAGTGATGCGTTAAATAAAATGGAAATAATTGCCATTTAAATAAAATTTGAAATAATAAAGATCATAAAGAGGTGAAATTCCATTGGTCGTTGGTAGGTTATTATTATTATTATTATTCAGTATTCTGAATTATTATGTTTAAGAATTTTTAGATAACATATATGCCATATACTATGACAAACATTTAACTAATTGACACTAAATATAAGGCGTATGTGTCTGTTCTGACTTAGCTACAAATCCGGCTTAAAGACAAAACTTGGGAATGGATTCCATTTGTAACCTGTATCCTGAACAGCTTCATATTTACACATAATAGTAATAATGATAATAATGATAATAATAATAATTATTATTATTAAACTGTTAAGCTCACCATCAGGCTCCAAAAAAAGTCAGTGATGCGATGTCAGAGTACACAGGATTTAGGCACGTTGAGTTATGAAAAAGAACAAGAAGAATAGAGCTAAGTAGCTACTTAAATACACATATTTAGCTCATCCGCTGACAACCTGTGGAACTAACACCTTACCATTAACTGCTCTATAAAACCTACTGTTTAACTTACTACAGATGGCCATAATGGCTGATTACCATAGCATGAATTTATCACATCATCCAACCAAAACACCTTTTTTCAGTTCTCTATGTAGTGAAACTGAAGTAATGTGAGTGAATTTAAGGTCCTGAACATCAAACCGCCTGGGAGGCGATGCAGCTCACTGATGCAGCTCTCATTAGCATTTCTCTTGTCTGCTTCACTAAGTTCAATCCTTCATGAGAAACGCAGGAGGAATGTGCTCAATTAGCATGTTGCTGTGTCACTTATCTGCCTGTTTCTCCTCCTGTGCTCTCACTCATTTGGTGTTGTACCAAAAGTGGCATCTTATTTTATTATGCAAAATTTAAAAAATGATGTAAATGTTTCACAGACAAACGGGAAAATGAAGGTGACACCGTGTAAACAAAACAAATGCTCATGTGTTTTACTGTAAATTAGAGAAGGCAAAGGATGAGTTATTCCCAGTATTATTATGAAGTGATATAAAATCACAGTTTCAGTATACTATTGTTAAGTGAAGGTAATCAGTCATGACATGTACAAACTGTAGCCATTCCTTTATTTAGCTTTCACTGTGGAGCAACGAGACTACTGTACCTAACAACTGATAAGTCTTTATGCAATTTTGGAAATACAGTTGGGATCATATACAGTAGCTCTTTCCTGAGTGGTATGATGGCTGAGTGGTCCATGGTGTTTATACTTGTCTAGTATTGTTTGTACAGATGAACGTGGTACCTTCAGCCATTTGGAAATTACTCCCAATGATGAGCCAAACTTGTGGAGGTCTAATTTTCTAAGGTGTTGTCTGAATTCTTTTGATTTTGCCATGATGTCAAATAAAGAGGCACTGAGTTTGAAGTTAGGCATTAAAATACTAAAGTGATAAAAAAATAATCTGTGAATTAGCCCATTACAATCAATAATTACTAAACATTAATGGTGTCATTGATTACAACAGAAGTATTAAAGAAAAGAAATTCTGTCACAATTTGTAACAATAGTACTACACAGAAGTAATGACAGGAAAATGGAACATTATACATCTATACATCTAAATACAAATCTAAAAATATTTCTATTCCAAGGTGATAAATCACCAAATGTCAACACATAAGAGACATAAAAATACATAGTTAATATGACTCAGACACTCACACATTACAACTTTCTTTCTCTCTCTCTCTCTCTCTCTCTCTCTCTCACACACACATACACAGAAACACACACACACACACACACACACACACAAGCACACACGCAAGCACACACACACACACACACACACACACACACACACACTCACACACCAATGCAGCTGCTTTCTGCCCATCGAGATGAAACAATTGTTCTCCCTTAAGCACTTCATATAATCCTCTCAGGAGACCCACACTGTAATTGCTGAGCTATAGGCTGTGGCAAGACCCCCATCCACCCACCAACACACACACACGCACGCACTCTCACTCACACACACACACACACACACACACACACACACACACACACACACACACACACACACACACACACTTCAAAGACGCACACATAACATGGTAGTGTCCCCTGCAAATATACAGCAAATATTTAATTTGTTGAATTTACTTGTGGATAAGAACAACCATTGTTCATTCTCATGGTGTGTGTATGTGCATCTCGAGGTGTATGTGTGTGTGACATATATATATATCATAATTTACCTTTCTTGGGCATTATTAAACATTCACTTTTACATCTTTCAGATAATGGTTCTAGTGTAAAAAGCATTTTCCAGGTATCATAGTAACTCATTTATTCACTCTGCATTTAATATGTATAACAATTTTAATATTTAGTATATATTTTAGATTTATTCTTTTTTATTTCTATTTCAAGGCCATCTTATATTATCTTATTATTATTATTAATAATAACTTTTTATTATAATTATTATTATTATTACTATTGTTGTTGTTGTGGTTGTTGCACTCTTTTAAACACTTAAATCACAAAACTGAAACACAATTAAGAGTCAGGCATTTTTTAATTATTATTTACTCATTTATTGTGATGTTTTAAACTCTGCTTTACGTGTTAAAACTAATGGCTCCCTATCCTGTTTACTCAGAGATTAAAATGTATGAAGGAGGGTATGTGTAAATTGTGGGGCAAGGGGGCAGATTTAGGGGGTTTAGTAAACTCAATACACTCACACAATTCCATGTGATGATGTCATCTTTCTCAAAGACCCCACTAATAAGCTTAGCCACCTTACAGCAGCACAAAAAAATGTCAACAAATTGTATTGCCATTCAATGATGGAAGAGTTAAGGGTACAGGTTTAGATCAGCTTAAAATGTCTATAAACCCCTACCACACAGGGTGCTCTCTTTTTACTTTTACTTCCAGGCATTAAAACAAGCTGGAAACAGGAAATTCAGGAAGTCTTTATCGCAGGCTTAACCCTGAGCCTCTGAAGGGTCGTTCATGGACGTAGGCCTTGTGTTTCTCTTCACACCCAATTAATACTCCTGCTTACTGCTTCACACCTTTAAAAAAAAGCCCAATGGGGGACGACAGAGTCTTTAAACATAAAGTACAGTATAGCAGGAATTGTTGCTGTGTTGTTTGATATGCTAAACAGAAACATTATTATCAAAGGAAACACAACAGTGTTAGTGTGAAAGCCACTGCTGCAACATACCCTGGGGGTAAATAAATAAACAAGATGAGTAAATGAGCACCCCAGGGCACAACGTTCCTTCTCACAGGATGACGCTTACACACTCACTACGAAATGTCTCAAATCAAATCTGCGAGGTCAAATTATTTGATTAGCCGCTCTCAAGGCACTTCAATCACATGTGGTTAATTATTTGGAAGTAATTACCAGCTTTGGCAAATACCATTATTTCAATTAGCTGAGTAATTTATCAGAGTAATCTTTGAGTAAGCAGCAATTACTCGACTTTGGCAGCAGCGAGGCTTCTCAAGGTTCAGATGTTTAAACAGGGAAAAGTTTTAATAATAAAAATATACATGCTAGTGATAGATAGTGCTGAGGATCCCTAATCCAGCAAAGCATCCTTAAACTTAAAAGTTTCTTTAGACGACACATTTTGTTATTTGAGGAGCAACTACATTTCGGCCTACATAACACATATAACCACATTTGGGCCTTCATAACACAATAATCCATATCCATAATCACCTAAAGCAGTGGTTCTCAAACATTTTCTGTCATTCCCCACTTAAGGGGGTGGGCGAATTTTCAAGCCCCACTTGTCAACAA